>JAGXCT010032905.1:0-31322 GCA_022495035.1 Philopotamus ludificatus
AAAATAGTTATTCATGATATATATTAGTAAAAAAATGCAAAATATCGATTTAATTTTGTTTTTTTTCTACTAATTTATGTGATACGTAAATATCATGACGACGTATGATCACGAATACGGTTTTACTCGCACTTGTACATGCGCGATGTTTTATCTCGCTCGCATCCGGTACTGAGTGAAAAAAGCTTCGCTCGCTTGGCAACTGCAGCGATTATTTACATTTATTCTCTTAAAAATTAACGAAGCCAGATCAGGCTAAAAATTAGATGCAGTCTGCCCTCCTATAGCGCTACCTTTAAATCGATGTTTCTTACAAAACGCTAATATTTTCATGTTCAAATTATATGTTTCGTAAATATGTAATACATTACCGAGCGAAATAAAGGTCAATGCTCTTTGGTTGATAATGCATCTTGTAGAAAGCAGCTATTAAGGGAAAGTGTTATAGGAGGGTTGACTATATTCTAGATTTTGATTTATTATGTGAGACTTTTTACATGTAATGTTGCCGGTATATATCAATATAATCTTCGTCTCCATGGACACAATCGAGGTGAGTCTTCAGCAAACCAGGAACTTTCGGAGGCCACTTTATATATTCCTTCGGCCTTAAGTAAAATTGTATACCCCTGGTGTTATCTGTCGGTTCGCAGTCGTCGCCGTCTTTGTTCGCCGCATATTGTTATCAAAGACGGCCAATCAGGGTGCGGCGCTCTCGTGTTTTGTCGGAAGAGATGGAAGCTGACAGCACCATCGACACCACCCGGCGCCCTCCACCAGATTGACTCCAATTACTTCCACTCTTTTTATTCAGTCTCCCCGCGCCATCGGCAGACTGTTTTGATTGCCGCGTAGGCGACCTGGCCGCATTATTTACGGTTTGTTTGTTCGGGGCTGACGTGTGATGATGCATTTTTAATACACGTAAAAAATGGCCGGTCGCGCAAAAAAAGAGCCGGCGAATTTTGATTTGCGACCGCTCGCGCCTTATTTATCGTTCGGAATTCAAAAGGCGCCGGAAAAATTGCGCGGACGCCATTCAGCCCGCTCGACGTGCCATGAATTATCCGAGGGGTTCGCAAATTGAACCCGAAATGAAATAATATTGCATGCGTTTGAAGATCCGGCTTCGGGGATCAAACGTATGAAAGGATAAATTCAATTTACGGAGTCACAACAAGGTTACGTCGGTGTTTTCCCACAAGAGCTATTGACAGGCGTCTGCCTTTTCAATTGGAACGTGATGCTTTCTTTGGCACTTGACGGCATTAGAATTTTGTAAAAGCCGTTTTGTTCCCGCAGTGGATATGCCCTTTACAGGTGCAGCCGAGTGTATCGCATGAGGAGGTTCTCTCCAGGCGGCGTCCTTTGGTCGCTGATGAGCGTCAATTCTTCGAGGAGGAGAAAATTCCACCGCGGCGGCTGATTTGGAAGCCCTATTATCCCCGGAGCCTCGATCTACCCCTCAAATTTGTTATCGCGACGGACGGATCGGAGATCCTCCGTCGGCCAAGGACAATGGTCCGCAGCAAAGTTATTGCGATAATGATTGCGAGGCCGGCACTTAGGGAATTATTTATCGATGTTATCAACACAATGTCTTATGTTAATTACGGCCGGCTCGCCGCTCCCATGGCTCTCTGACAACTCTCTTAATGGCTTTCATGGGGAACTTTTAAATTGGACTTGTCAAGCCAAGGCCAAATAATTATATTTGATTGACAAGTTGGTGTCACAGATTTATGTCGACAGCGGCGACTTCAAAGCGGCAGCGGCGAGGCAGCCAGCAGCTCTGCGCATGCGCCCAACAAGGCAGTGCTATTGTACCGCGGACAATGTACTGACACGCCTCGTCCGGCCCTGTCCAATAAACAAGATTCGATCCGCGCCCGGGATCATCGGGACGCCAATAGGGGGTCTTTGTCGAGACGCCATTATAAATCTGAGCGGCTATATAGCTATCGCGAGACGAGGCTGGGTACCCAAGGATTAGCTCAGACGTGCGTGGTTTGGGCCTGAAAAAGGAAAACGGAAATCTTGTTTAATAAAATCTTATTATATACGGAAAATGCAAATGGAGGATGATGCTGATAGAGGCAAAATTTTAATCACTCTACGTCGATCATATTTTTCGGTTCGGTTCCAGTTTCCTTCCGGGGAAAATGACTCTATGAAAAAAAACATTGGTAAAATGAATAAGAAACTTCTATAGAGCTTGATCCTTTTAAACAAATTAATTAAAAAACGTTATACATTTTGTTTGCTAAAAAATCTGTTAGGCCAATACGTCTGGTAATTTTCTGTGGAAACAGTGGAAAAGGTTAAAAGAATTATTTGAGAAATATCAAAACTTGCGTTTCTAAATAGACCTCTTCTACACGACCCCTTCTACACGTTTACTGCCAAGCAAAAACTTTGAAAGTTCGGACTGGACCAGTAAAAAATTTTGGTTGGATATTATGTATGTTATTGTAAGTAATATAAATAATGTGTAATGTGGGAGAGGTCCATGGTGGCCATTATGCAAGAAAATCCAATGTAAAAAGTATCCGGCGGCCCCTGGGTAACATTTCGTTTTCGATGTTTTTGCCGGCGCCGGGCACATGTGGCCACCATGGCGGTAAACGTGTTAATAGAAATACTATTTCTATTAACCAAATACTAGAATTTCAAAGGTTAAAATGTAAAATCTTCGAAGGGGTTTCTCCGCACGAGAAAGTGTGGCGGGCCGCGGGTTGCTCACCCCTGGTCTAGAGACAAATTGCGTCAATTTTATTTAGAAGTTTATATATAATTTTGATTGTAACAATGTATATTTTTTTAATTTTAAATAAACATATCTTTTTAACTTATAAAAGTACTAAAATACTTCTCGAGAATTCTCGAGAAAAATGTAAGAATTCTCTTTTCTTGAAAAAGGAAAAATGTCGAAAAATCAGAAATACAATATATAATAATAAAAATTAATTAAAGGTATTAAAAAACTAGTAAAAACACTAGATATATATATTTTATGATAATAATATAATAAATATAAACGAAAAATATCGTAAATTCACGGTTGAAGTGTGTATACAGTGAAACCCCGTTTATATGTTTTTGAAGAAAATGATAAAAAAATTGGACGCAAATAGCGGGAAAACGCGAATTCCGGGCACGTAAAAATAGAATTATATTATAAAAAAACACTAGATATATATATTTAATGATAATAATATTATATAATAAATATAAACGAAAGAAATTCGTATATTCACGAATAAAGTATGCAAAAAAATCTATTGTCTCGTAGAATAAACTTTAAAGCTGAAAAGGTATTTTAAATAGTTGTTTTTTTATTTCTATAACATTTTACTACATTCCAACCCACATATCTGTCAGATAATGTGCAATAATTAATCGAATTTTATGACACAGATTCAAATTCGGGGAATACTTACATCATTGTTAAGAGAACACCGCACAAATTAATGTTGGTTTTAATTTCTGGCATTATATTTATTGCCCAATTCATTTAAACCCCTATAAATTGCAAAGATTTACACATTTTCTTGGCCGTAATCGTTATTGTCGATAATTATCTGCAATTTTATAGCGATATATATTATAGCACCGGCCCACTATGTCCTATAAAATCTGCTTATTATTCAGGACGAGTCTCTCGAGCCGAGATTAGCCATAATAAAGACAAGCCACCAACACATTTAATGCAATTAAAAAAATCAGTATAATAAAATTGATTGGTCTAAGTTAACATGGTTTGGAATATAGTAGGCATGGTTAATCGTTTCCTCTGCAAATCACCCGGTTATTATGCTGTCGGGTAAAATATTTTCCGTCAACCCAATAATTATCGTGTTGACGACTTGATATCCTCTCTCGGTGGATAATGTTTCACTTTATTTATTAATCCAATTGGCCGAAGCAGATACTACCATGATGGAAATTACGTCCATAC
Organism: Philopotamus ludificatus; assembly: GCA_022495035.1. NCBI lineage: Eukaryota > Metazoa > Arthropoda > Insecta > Trichoptera > Philopotamidae > Philopotamus > Philopotamus ludificatus. The sequence continues at coordinate 3,959 of JAGXCT010032905.1, forward strand.
CATACGAACAACGATAATTTATTTTAATAAATAAATATAGTTTGAAAAGCATGGATACAACGTAATAAATTCAATCCGTTATAGTCCTTGGTTTGCCTTAACGGATACGTTAAGTCAGCTCCAAACCAACGACCCCAAGCATGAATTCTTCATCAATATCTTGACATTTAAAAAAAATGGATTATTCTAAGAATAAAAATAGTTATTCATGATATGTATTAGTAGAAAAATCCAAAATATCAAATCAATTGAATTTTTCTACAAAATACATATTTAAACGCCCAGTGGTCCCGTACGGGACCGCGAATTTGCGTCGTTCAATGCCCTACGGTCCCGTACGGGACCAGTGATAATGGTACATTTTGCAATCGGATTACACTCATTTATGATAATATAATTCAAAATATTAATACAGTTTTTTCACGTCTAATACACCTTTTTTCAAATCAAATGCATCCTTTTTCAAATCAAATGCATCCTTTTAGAAATCAAATGCACCTTTTTACAAATCAAATACAATTTTTTACAAATCAAATGCACCTTTTTACAAATCAAATTAAATACGTTTTTTTTTCAGTTCCTTCAAAAACGTAAAAAAACGGGTTCCAAAGTATTTAATACCCCGAATCTAACCCCGAATTTAGACGCATATTGTTGTTTTTAATTTTTTTTCGCAATTTAGATATATCCTACGTGACACGTAGGATTTATAATAAAAGAGTTATTCGAGAAAACTTGGGGTCCAAAATAGACCCCATCGACACAGCTAGGTTGATGAGTTGGGTGTCTCGATTTGTTCCATCTTCTGCTTGTTCAAACAGCGTAGACGTCGGCGGAGACAATTTTACGCCAGCCATAGATTATTTGATATTCATGAAACGCGATTATCTACATTTCAAGCCCGCTCAGTAATGAGATTCTGCTAGTGGTTAGACGCGGAATAATTTGCTGTCACACCACTGTATCAGCTCTGCTGATTTCATACATCAGTCAGAGTCTTATCCGCATTAATAGAGCCGTGCTCGAGATCAGTCCGATTCGCGAAATAACGGTCGAAAGTACGATATTTATTTTTACTTGATTGATTAATAGCGCAACAATCAATTGATTCTATTAAATCGTTTTTATATATGGATACCATAATTGAAATTGTGGATTAAAACGGTAATAAATCTTCGGTTATCGTATTGCTGCTGTTGCCGTTTGTATCGCGGATGATGATTTCGTTTTTGTTTAATTATTTTATTGCGTCGTAAAAATGTTAAAACCCCAATTTGTTCCAAATCTAATCTCGAAACTATTATTTGTGCGGCCATAATTTATAATTTGGTCGTTTATAATAAAACTAGAATGTATTGTTTGATATATTAGGCTTAAAGAATTAACGCTGACATACGTATGTGACGTGTTGCATGCTGCAGCAGTTACGGCGACACTAACAAGACCGACTCGATATATTCATATGATTACAATATAAAGCCCTCCGCCATCGTCCAACTTGTTACCATCTACAGAAATTGGAAATTCTTTGCGGAGACTATGTTGCAGCACTCGGACACAGGCTGGCATTGCATATGTATGAAAACTGAAACACGCTGGCGATGCATTCATATTTGCATTCTTATTTGAATCGACTTACGATAGTTTTATAAAAAGCCAACGTTGAAATTAATATAATACAATTTGTTTTAGAAACAATGTAGACTTTCCAATCAGGTATCTGCACGTTTTTAAGGGATCACTCATTCCGGTCACAGACGACATTATTCTCCTCGGAATGCATTTACATGTCAATTTCGCATTTGTATCATTTCCATCATCATCAAAAATCGACATGCCGTGAATAAACTATGAACCTCACGTCGGCCCGAAGCCAATAGAATATGCGTTGCGCATTGTTGCATCGATGCTCCCGATGCATCTCCGTTGTCAGAATTTATGTAGCAGTTTCAGACGGACTTCCCATGAGTATTGATGTCTCAAAACAGAGCTGGTCTCCCTGGCCGAGTGGCCCATAACTCAATCTCTTTGTGGTCCGGGAGCGGATGCCGCCACTTCTGCTTTATGGCTCATCAGGCGCAGCCAGACGATTTACTGCCACAGCTCTGCGCCGGGAGCTGTGACAGGGGCGTGCCGGTACAGGCACTGCTCTGATTGCGATGCTTTGTGCAATCACCGATGCCAACTTATTGAAAATTGAACCTGAGTGTACTTTATGGCGAAACAAAATTGCAAGACACTTTCTCATACGTGTTTATGTGCATAAGACATCGTGCAGAACGTATTATATAATAAAATGGCAAAACTACACCAATCTGTGAAATGTTGCGATGTACAAGATTAGATTCATTGAATACATTTATTTAGAAAGCTATAAATAAAGTTATGATCTTTCCATGGACAAATTTACTTACACATGTTTTCTTTCTCAGGGTGGGAAGGAAAACCTTCATTATGAAGGCCGATAATCGATTTATTTAGATATCTCCTTTGTAAATGTCCTTACCATGATGAAAGGATTGCTATTACGCAACAAGACTAATGATAGCTGTGACTCGTCACACCGGAACCTTTAGAGTAGAAAGCGGATGCCTGGACACAATTTGTAGGGTAAAATCCGATACCAGCAATGGTAGAAGATTTAGGTCCAATGCCAACAATGGCCTAGAGAAGGAAACCGATTTATAAAAACCGCATGCTGAGACAGGTTGGGGGACATAAAGGGAGAATCCTCACAGCATTATGAGACCCTCACTCCTTGAATACTATCCAAATGTCTGATAAGGCCCATACACCAAGCTCGCTAATAGCGAGCGAGTGTCTGAATGTTGATTTCGTCTCTATGAGGTCCTCTAATAAGGAGGAAGATATAGCAAATGTATCGAAACTAAGTCGTTTATCGACTCTTATTATTAGGGTTTTCCTTACCATGGTATATTGGTAACTTAAAGTCTATATTAAATGAGTAGATTTGTCCATGGAAAGATGTGAGATTCGAGAGATTCTAGATTGAATAAAATTTAAAGAAATATAAAATAGTCGGATATAAAAGTTGAGAGGTTCATTCTGTTCTCAAGTTCTTTCCTCTCTTACCGAATCGATATAATCGAGAATATTGAAGGATACAGGATGGAAATTTTGCTTATTTTGACCATCCATGAGATATTTCAAAGATATCCTATTCCGATTCTACCATCTTACTGTTTTTACTCCACGCTGTAATTTCTAGAAGGTCATATACATAAATGTCATAAAGTAGACTTAAATATATACTTTTTTCAATGTATATATGTATATATTCCTTTTTTTTTAAATATATTATATAAGCTATATCTGATATTTTCAACCAAAAATTGTGCACCTCCAAGGTTAAAAAAATGGTGTGATAAATATACGTGTAAAAATGGAAATGTGTGCGAAATACCTCGGTTACCGTGTGCAATATCTTACTGGGATCACATTTACCTCGTTGAAAATTTCTAATAAACTCGGGTATACACGCTGCGTTGTATTTTACTGTAAAAAATAATAACTTACAAAACACTAGTATATCGTTACCCTGAAATATGTATACATTGCATATTTCTTTCAGCGGAGTGAAAAAATAAGATCATCATTTCACATCTTGCAAAAATATATTTATTCTTTGCCATTTTCACCCTCGCCGAATTTCTGGTTAGCACTGTATTTTTTCGCGTAGAAATATTCAATATCGCGCACGTAGCACTACGAGCACCCTCGCCCCGTATCCTCTACGACCGTAGAGGATGTGTGAACAGGGAGACATCAGGATGGAGCGAGGGAGACGGCCGATATGCACATTCGCCGCAAGACTCCTTGGGAGGGAACGGGACGGCGCGTGCCAAAATTGAGACATAGAACCTTGGCAATTGGTTATGGAGTGGCGTATGGACGCGCTATAAAACGACCTGCCATACCTCTGCGCTATAAACCATAAAAGTCGCAGTAAAGGGAGCACTCTTTCGGTATTTGGAGTATGCTATACGTCCGATAAGGAATGCCATGTAAAAACATATATGCGCAAAACACGTCATATACGTTTTTTGGATCACGCCGTCCATAAATTTGCAAAAATATCTGCTTAAACAACCGCGAGGCAATAAATCGTCATCTTCTATTATGTGACGGAAATAATATATGAGTTATAAATAATGTGCTATTATAGACTTTATTAGTCAATAATGCCTGATTGCCATATATCAACATGCCATGATTACAGCGCATGCACTTTTATTCTACATGTAGCGCGATAAACAAATGTAATGATGCATGCTAGCACCGACATGTAACCATTTGCAGTGGGCAACAGTATTGCTGTGAGCTAGTTAGAGACTATGTTGATTTGGGTCAGAGCCAGGACGATAAACTGACGAGTATTAGAGTCAATTTAGCCCTGTTATGAATCTTAAAATATTCGTGTTAGCATTTATTTCATAAAAGGGGATTAAATGACTAATCATCGATAACGTTATAATATTGGTTACTTATTTTATAATATTTATTTAACCTACTCGTTCCGATTGGGGTCTATTTGGGACCATCATCACAAACTTCTTATATTTGTCTAAAAAGTCTAAAGAATAAATATTATAAATAATCAATGACTTTTATTATCCGCAATTGCGAAAAAAAAATAAAACCAATAATATGCGTATCAATTCGTTCCCTACCGGGTGCGAGAGCGAAAAAACATCGTGCATGTGCAAGTGCGAGTGAAACCGCACACTTGTCAGAGTGGGGGGCGAACTCTGCGTCGCATGCGGCTCAACCGCAGCGGGCCGTCGTTCTGTGCGCACGTCGATTGGAGTATTATAATAGAAGTCTTTAAACAAAATATATTTACATTCAACATTACACAAATAAATCCAGTGTGTGTGTGTGCATAACTTCAAATGGCTCCCCTATAGATCTGGTATGCTTACTAAGATGAACTAAAATTATATTGCTATATATTATTTAATATCGATTTTAAGAATTTATTCATTCATTAATTTTAATAAATTATTATTTTACATTTTTAAATGTTTCCTTCTTGTACCCCTAATTACTCGCAATTGGCCCGCAACATTTTTAGCAAACAACTGGAACCAAGTTTTATTTCGAACATTAGATCGAACCTTATATATGCTTCTTATTAATTTTCCCAATGGATCCCTTTTAACCGATCCGTCACAGCGGCTCGAAACCAACGGCATCGGCCGATGGGGTCTATTTAATATGAAAATAGACCCATCATTTCATGTCAAGTATTGATGACCTGATTTAAAATACTGGAAAATGAGATATTCTAGGAATAAAAATAATTACTCATGTTATGTTTCATTATTTGGTTGATATTTTGGATTTTGTCAGTGATCAGAGTCCCCCAGCGACTGAGGCACGCTCCCGTCTCGTCGCACGTAGTTTTACTCGCACTTGCACATGTGCGATGTTTTTTCTCGCAGGCATTCCGATACAGACCGTTAAAAAACATCGCCCCCGTCCTAATTTAAATGCATATTATAGTTTTTTTCGCAATTACGAACAATTAAGATCATTGATTATTTATAATATTTATTCTTTAGACTTTTTTTATATAAATACAAAAAGTTTGTGACATGTAGGATTTTTATTAGGTGTAATCCATTCGTCTTATTTGTGAGCTTTGAGCCTCGGGTTCATTTTATTCTTAATGATAAAATAAAATATGACACAAAAAGACAGCCTAGGAACAGTACTATAGAAAAAAAACTTACAAAGATGTTTACACCACCGTTTTCACGACAGACCGGTATACATAATATTGAAAGTGTTATTCGATAAAAATTAAAAATGTATGGTCTCAAATATACCCCATCGGCACGGCTAGGTTAATAAATTTGTAATAAAAATTAGAGTAATAAACGCTACTTTTTAAGTCGATTATTTTTAATTATTTCTAGTGTGAAATTCGCCTTATGATCATTTCGACTTACGTGCAAGTCGATTTTCTAAATAGTTGGACAATCTCAAGTCTTTAGCAACGGAAAAATGTGCGCTGATGATGATGATGTTTACGAGTCGGCAATGCGTTGTAGTTCTTGTTAATTGATAATTATTGTATAGGATGTCGCAACCGGCATTGGCGATCTCTGGAAATCTTCATCGACGGCAGGTGAATTGCCACCAGGCGTGACGTGTGAATGTGTAAACATGGCCGCGGCGGTGGCATGGCGGTGAAGTATTTGCGCTTCCATTAGCATCTTTGGGATGCTACTGGTCTACATCAGCCTTCACCACTACACGGCTGACGGTCGCCGAATAAAATTAAGCGGTGAAATAAAAAAAAATAAAGGAATATTCCTCGATAGCTCAACGCTGCGGCATTACATTCCGCATTTTTTCCAAGAATTTCGTATGGATCTCGTTTGTGTGCAGTATTTATTACCGCCATGCCGGAAAATTATCATACACATAACACATGGCCAGTGTACACATGTCATCAAAGTATTCAAACGACCCGCATGACTGGTGCTTCTGCACCTCTAGTCCCATTCAGAATGGGTATGGACGAGCTCCCCGGCCGACATTTGACAGCGCGCTCAAACAAAAAGACACTGTGGCAGGATCGATGCTCGAGGCTCTCCGCGTCGAGGACTCGGCCCCCGAGTGCCTCTCGTGTGAAGGACCCACGTTTCCCAGATTGACATCGTCCGCTTAATATTTGAACAGTTTGAACAGCAGCACATTGTCTTGTTAAACAGTAAAATTGTTGAGATGTTTAAGTGCGGTAGCCCGAGTGTTCGAAACGGTAGACAGCCGTCGACAACCATCTAATCGTCGAGACGCAGAAAAAGTTATCAACGGACGTCTGGCAGCGCAGAGTAAATATGTCGTCCATAAAATATTATCGTCAGGGCCTTATCAGTTTTTTTAGTAAGAATGTTTTATTACAGTATGATTTATATGGTGCGTATCAGACGGTGGGGCAATGATTTTATTGCGTGTAAACAACAAGGTTTTCGATATCATTCTGTGGACTTTCAAGTCTATAAATCTATCGCGACGGCATTATGTATCTAGCAAACAATGGATCTAGCTCCCGCAATGTCACGCTCTTCCATTACCCACTCCTCTCTAGGAGTCGCCGTTGATGAACAGCTTCTTGCAGCGGCAATACTCGAGGCGGTGTCATCGTGCGGACCGAGAGACGACGATGACAGCACAATGGACCACTCATAGCTACCGCCGAGGAATCATTACTTATCTGAGCAAACACTCGCCGCGACAGCGCATTGACTACTCAAGATGCTAAATAGAAATTATGTTTTACAGAATTTCTGATCAACAACGAGAAATATGGCGTCAATCAATTTAAATTCATCGTGTGCAAATTGTAATTTATCACTGTCACGTTTATTGATACTACACTTTTTTACAATATCAACGTTGATACACACGAACAGCTCATAGACGTCTCGTTTATAACTTCATAAGGAATATATGTATATATTAAATAAATATTTCCAGCAGTGATAAATTTCCTGTTTTAAGTACATATTTAAATATGGTGTAATCTTGATTAAGACTATGAAAATATTTAAATGATTCGTCAGCCACAGGAAGTCATAATGATTAATATAAATTTATTTATTATCAGATTTCAGCATAGAAACAGTAAACCCTGAGAAGAAAAACCCCAATATGTTGACCGATAAACGGTATAGTCTCGATACTTTAGCTTCTCTTCTTTCTTTCTATGGGATAATTAATAATCACTTGTGACTCGTTATAAGTAGATAACGCATAGAGAAGAGATAAACGAATACCGAGGCAAACCTCCTCATAGTCGGGAATGTAAAATTCGACACCGACAGGGTAGAAGATATATTTTTTTCTATTGAAATGTATATAGGCAATTTGAAATGCAAAAAGATGTATTTAAAATCCAAAAGGGTGTATTTGAAATGCATTTAAAGTAAAAAACCTGTATAAATATGAAAAGGTAAAATGATATTATTACATCTCATCAATTTGTTGTAGCTTTCTCTAAAAACGGATTAATAAACTAACAAGTAATTCATCATATATGGTTTCTTAATGGCAGTGACCAGTAGAAAGCTATTAATATGCAATTAGCAACACATTGTCAGCATTAGATATATAGGATGACGCTCTTGGGGTTTTTCGATTCGTTTTTATATCTAAAAAAACATATAACATGCACATATGTAAATGATTTATATTATACTAACACTAACAAAGAAATGAATAATTTTAATTGAGGATGACGATTGTGGGTTGGATGAAGACTTTCTAATCATGATCAAAATTTACAGCTAATGATGAAGGAACTTTATAAAAAATGTCTATTTATATATTTTAAAGCGCCACTATAAAGTTCGATTAAGATTTTTTAAGATGCGAGCTGAAGTGTTCTAACATTTATTCCCTGGTCGATGTCAATCAGATGTCCCCAGATGTCCCAGATGTTTTATTATCAGGTACAGTCTTAGTTCAGTCGATTGACTTTATAACACTAATATATAAATTTTTTACTTACAAATCATGCCACTTCTTTGTATTAAAGAATTATTAGAGATGCTATAGAAGTACTATATGAGCTCAGACAAGATTAGATATACAATCAAAATATTGTGTTGCTCCTTACAAGCCATGACGCTGATTGATGTAAATCTAGTAATGCATACTAGTTTGAAAACAAGGTTGTCTAAAAATAAAATATAGTTTGTAAAAATACGCAATGTTAAACATAAAAACTTCAATACATTTCGATGAACTTCTATTTCAGTATTTTGATCATCATCAACATCTTAAGCGCAACAGCCCTATTGTAGAGTCCTTAGCTTACACTATTTTATCCGGTCTGCCGGCACGTCGCTCCATCTTTCGGTAAGTTTCAATGATGCAGAATCCCGCTATACACAGTCCAACCACCTCAGCCCTGGTCTTCCTTTTTTCCGGGAAGGCTTTACTTTTGTACCCCTGGATAAAGCTGTGTCAGATCGGTCTGACACAGTTCCATCCATTGTCCACATGGTATATACCAGCTTGGGGCCGGTTCAATCAGTGCAACAAAAGCAGTTTTTTCTTGAAACGCATGATTTAGGATAAAGACAAAGAGAGGGGGTAAGTAGCCCTGCACAACTCTCTGAAAAGTCTATGCTAAGCGAGCAAATGCCCTGTAGCAAATTACATTGCTTTCCGATTCGACCCTCCACTGAGAGACTCATAGGGGCATTGCTGCATCGGACGGCATGGAGTAGGTCGTGATGCGTGACTTCCAGGTGAGGATAGGACCACAGAACGTGACTGTAATCCTGACAGACGAATCCATACGAAGATTGCGAAGATGCTACTAGACTAAACTCTTTAGGCTTAACCTTGAAATTACCGTGATCAGTCAGGAATTGACTGACGCATAACTTTAGGTTTTCCAAAGACTCGCCTTCACGTGAACAAATTATAATGGCACCGACGACAACAGGATTACCTTTTTCTCAAGCAAGAAGGCCCTCAACTAGATTTTAATATCGAGCGGCAGGATGTTAACCATAAGCCTTTTCGATGGCTGTATCCCGCATCTTTGACACATGACCGGCCCACCAAAGTCTGGCCACTTTGAAGACAGCTGTGACCGGTATATCCTTGTATAGTTGGTAGAGATATTCAATTGTTGCTCGTCCTGTTTTTTAAGTCCGACATTCAGACTTGTACGTTAGGACGGTTCTAATGAAGATCATGTAGAGCTCGACTTTACTCTTTCTTGAGAGGAATCTCGACCGTAGATGCTGTTGAAAATGCTGCTAGTTCTTCTTCGTGTTTTCAAATTAATTATTTGTAATAAGTGAGTCGAGATATATGAATTCCTGAACGGGCTCGAAGCTTTACTCTTTCATCTCATAGGCAAGACACTCCCTAAGAATAATGCCAGATCTTTCCACGCCGGAGTCTCTTATTACCCTTTCTGTGCTATCATAAACGCCAAACAAGCTAGAGCAGTGGTTCTTAACCTTGCTGGAGGTACTGATCCACACCAGTTCCATATGCGCGTTCACCGAACCCTTATATCATATGTCGTATCATTTTTCATAATATCGTACAATAAGTCGGATGTGTGTTTTGACCTCCACCGAACCCGAGAGACTGATTCTCTGAACCCCTGGGGTTCGATCGAACCCAGGTTAAGAACCACTGTGCTAGAGCGTCTAAAGCACTCTGACTATGTGATAAAAATGAAGTAAAAGTAAAGGCAATCTCGTATGTATGCGTAACTTCAAACATAGTTAGAGATCAAAGTTAAGTTTGCAGCATGCATTTACCACAGGCCGGGATTAACCACGACATCCCTGCTGGCCGTGATTAGCAGGCAAACCTCGCAGGAGATTTGCGAGATTACAGCACACGTTTTGACGGGCGGTGTTGGCGGGCATTGTCTGTTTGCAATTACGCAATTACATGATTGATTTACGTCCGTATCCGCTCCGCACTCATCTGTTGCAAAACGTTGCCAGCTATTTGCATATGCTAATCCGGCGAGGAGCCCCGCCATGCCTGCCCGGATATTGCTGATATTTATCGCGGCTAAATTGACATTTATTCCTTTTTCTTAGAGCGAGACACGACGCGGGGAAACGTTTATGATATTAGCGCCATTGTGATAGCCCATATCCAACATGTTAATTAAGACGACTACATAAATTTGCATAGAAACATGGACGACACTCGAGAAATTTATTATAGGAAATCTTATTTATTGTAGAGGGGACCGCAGACCTCCGAGAGCTGCACCGCACCGGACTGCAATATTCCCGCGGTCGACGTAATGGCGATTCAATTTTACGACGCCATAAATCAGCGTTCGATATTTGCCGGACATTAATCATGGCCGACGCTGGAAGATTCCGTCCCGTGGAAAATTAAAATTGTTTTTGGCCTTTCGTGAATTATTGAGCGGCTTAATATATTTGTCGCGGGCCTCCGGTGGCTGCAGCCGACGAGTAATGGAGCGGAGAGCCAGCTTCGACTTATTGTTTGCCGATATTTACGATACAGATTCGATTTCATAACTTCTGCCTCACCCCCGAGCTGCATTATATTGCATCCGAGGCTCTGAAACAGTTTTAAATCTCATTTTATGGTTTGCGACTCCAGTCGCACTAAATAGAAAGAATCGCTGGTACGTACCTCGGTGATTTAGAACGCTGGAGCCGATAGAAATTACTCGTACAAGATATTAAAAATGTGTAAGAGGAAGTCAGACCCGTCAATATATTTCAGGGATGAAATGGTGTGTAACACCTCCATGCTTCCGTCACCAGATACCCCTCGCTACCCTTACAACAGAGATGTTAAACTAAAACAATATTCATGCAATTAAAATGGCAGCCTCCCGATTTACACGGAAAATTTAACAAATGATATAATTACGTTTAAAACATATTATACGCTTTAATTATATACAAAAAAAACATATTTTTTTAAATAATATTATTTTAGTCAAACCTCATAAATCAAAAAATATCCGTTTACATTTGTGTTATGTGTAAATATATTTTTCATAATATTATTATTTGCGACGTAGTTAAATACCCCTGGCGAAGAATGATCGGTTGTATGGTGGGCGCGCCGGGGCCACGTTTTTAATTTATCGGCCCCTAAATCACTTTATATTGGCCGCGATATGGCCCGGGGACCGTTCGACCGCGACCCACGCCGGAATACTTGGCCGCCCCTGCCAAACGAAAAATCGCACGGTGTTTATGCACAATGTGCAATTTATGTCCGGAGAAAAAATGGAAAAAGACATTAGAGAACAGTTCTTTGCATCAGAGTATTGAATTATACGAAAAATATTTAAATAAATCCTATAAAATAATAAAACATCGTACAATCCCAGTTAAATAATAATAAGTAACATTTCTTATATTTACTTAATAAATAGTATGTATTATTCATATATAGAAATTCTGCACAGAAAATTCAGTTCGGAAAATGATTCTTGAATAATTAATAAATCTAAGATGAATGTTTCAACCAATTAGTGGATTGCTATATTTATTAATATAATTCTCAGAGTATGACCATTATGAATATTGACATCGTTTAATACAGGTTTAATTCAAAGTATACGGCTTTTCATTGATACTCTCGTGCCACGATCTGTCACTCATGAAAGGTGCGTGGCTGGATGGAGAATGGATACACATTTGTTTAATTTGCTGTCAATCATCACATAGCGAAAACATTCAATCATCGTGTCTCCATCGTTTTGATAAGCTAGATTTTTATTGTGATTCATTTAACATATAACGAAGCTGAGAGTATTAGTAATAAATATAAATAAATATGTACGTAGGATATTATTTTTTATTAATTCTAATTTAAAAAAATAATTTCTCTTTTGATTATATTTAAAATTCAATGATATATAGAGTCTTAAGTTAAACTAGGACTAGGAAAATCGAAAATCGGATAAAACCATTTTTTTGGTCGGACCGAAAATCGGAACTGAACCAAAAAAAATATCGGTTACATCGGTTTTATTTCATAATTTTACACAAAAATCACTTAAAAATTGTATCCGTATATAAAAGTAATGCAACTAATTTTAGGAAAACAACAACTCCAGACTCGTGTCATCTAACTATTGTATTTTAAATATTTGGAACAGTTTTAAATTTTTACAAAATTAATTTTTAATCACAAATGAACAATTGTAATCAACTTAAAGGATTTTTTAAGAAGCAAAGAATTTGCATTAGATAGTCAAAGATTCCCTATTTCAATAGACCTAAACATAGAACATATAATAAATTATCATATACGAAGATTAGACAAAAAACATATTTTAGAATTTTGGGAGGAAAATAAATTTTAATGTTGGTTTAAGGAGCTGCAGAATCACAAGTTAGTGTAAATAGAGCCTTCTTTGGTTTAAAATATATTCGGCGTAACAATATAAATAGATTAAATGAAAATACCTTAAAAGAAATTTTAAAATTAGAAGCAGTGGCGGTTCATGGGTAAAATATCTGGGGTGCTGCGAAATATAAAAAATAAAAAAGAATATTTCGGTCGTATTTTATTTAAAATATAAAAAATAAGGAAAGGTAAAAATGTTATATAATATCTACAATAAGAAAATAAGACACAAGCGCCATGTGGGTCAAACTGGGTATGTCTGCAGCGCGACGGCGCTTACCGATACTTCCCCTCCCCCCCTCCCAGCACTCCGCGCCCGTACAATACACAACGCTAGAAGCGCTGATAACCAGGTAGCGCGATGGCTCTACAAAACACTGCCTGTGCACCGGCCAGATTAATAAATACACTCAACTCTTTTTTTAAACGGATTTTTCACACGATGTTGAAGTAATACAGTCCAAAAAAATGAAAGATTATCCATTTTTACTATATTTTTACACGAGTTATTTGTTCTAGCAGGATTTCCAGACGCAATTATAATTCATACAGGTTTTTTACTTCAAAAAGTAAAAAACCTGTATTTTAAATTTCGCACGTTATTGCGTCCCGATGTTTGAATAAACTTACCCACTTTTTTTACACGTTTTTTGTGGAACGTATCTACCGTGTAAAAAAATTGCGTTGAGAGCTCGGCTCTCGGGCTCATGGCTGACGACCTGACCCATATTTGAAGAGCCAAGATAACCTGGAGGACGACCGTCACCGTTTCAGAATCAGGGTTGGGACGGATGTGCCTCTGCTGGAGATCGCGTAGTGTCCTCCAGGTGGCAAAGACCCGTCTCAGGGTTAGAAGGCCATATAAATAATAATAATAATAATATACACAAAGATCCTGCACACTTCAACCTTGAATATACAGATTTGTTTTATTTATTATATTATTATTATAAAATATTATATAGTTCTAGTATTAATTATCATACTTTTATGTTATAATGTTGAAAAATACGAGATCGAAACCGAAATTATTCGATATTTCGCTCGGAACGAAAACCGTTATTTATATATTTAAATCGAACCGTAATAAAAAAAAATTAAGGTTCGAAGCCGTGAGTTAAACTACAAATTTATAAATTAATTGTTAGGAGGACAATCACCCAATGGGGTTTAACCCAAAGAGGAAACCAAGAGGAAGTTTATTCGACTTCTAATGAACTTTTCTAATACAATTTTTTCCGGTAAAAATAAATGAAAGTCAATGCCCGTGGGTGCTCGTTTCGCAACACCGTGCACTGCTGTGCCGCGGCTCAAATTAATACCGACCGCCGTATTGCGCGATAAATAAAAAGTTTGACAAGCGCTGGTCGCAAATTGCGAAAGGGTATTATTATGCGGTTTCACGACCCGGTGCGTAATCGCGCACATTTTTTAACGCAGAGAGATGTTTTATTTATCGCGTGACTAATTGCGCTCACTTTGTTTGCGCGCGAATAATTAAAACATCCCTTTGTGTTTTTCCATTCGCTTTGTGCCGAGGCCAGGGGCGTCCCGACGCCATTAATTAATCGACACATTATTTCGCGGCCGCCCGCGCCATTTGTAAGCGTAAACATTTTTTCCGCGTCCATAATTCAATTTGTCCGTTGATTTATCTGTTATTGTCGTACCGAACGCAATTTTTTTGCCGCGTGTAACGTTATTATTTCCTATGCGCAATATTTCTATTATACATTCAGAGATGAAAGCTAAATTTACGATACGGAACGTAATTCATACGAATGTTGCAAAAAAAAATACGGTAGCATTTAAATAAACAATGTCATATATCAAACGGGACAATAATATGATAATAGATCAAAATCTTTCGATTTGCACGGTATGTTGGTTACATGAAATATTGCACAAATGCTCTTTAACCATACGTATATAGAACATCAAGAGAAAAGTCATCGTACTGTGAAAATGTCTTGCATAATTGTAAGTTGTATTATTCTCCAAAGCAACTATATACACCGGTGTGTCAGAATTAAATAGCCAGGACCCTTGTCTAGATTCTGGAAGGTTCTGGATACAAGGCTCATGGCTCGAGATCGCCAACTCAACACCGGGCGAATTATCAATATCTCTGTCAAATTAAACATCTCACTATCAAGTGAATTGTAAAAACGTCTGAAGTCGTTGGTGCCATAAAAATTCCGTATACAAGGTCGAATAGATTATGAATCTCTTTCAAAAAATAATGCAGAGGCAACGCCAATGTGTCGAGCTTCAAAAAAGAGTTGCAAAAAATCTCGTAATTTTCAGAAACAACGACGATACACTTGGACCCAAGTGTTAAAAGTTACAACTGAAGACTTTTAGAAACACGTTTTGTTTTTTCTGAGACGAGCCGGTAGTGTTAATCTAGCTATTTATATTTAATTTTAAATTCCGTACAATTTATTGCTATTTAAGAAGATGGACTTATGCCATTGTTTGACAACACAATTGAAAAAAATCTATTCGGTAAAACGACTTCCTGAAAAGACGATTAATGTCTCCATATTTTGCCTTGAACTGGATCTGGCAATCTCTAGATCAGTGGTTCTTAACCTGGGTTCGATCGAACCCCAGGGGTTCGGTGAGTCAGTCTCCCGGGTTTGGCAGAGGTCAAAACCCAAACCTGACTTATTGTACGATATTATGAAAAATGATACGATGTATGATATAAGGGTTCGGTGAACGCGCAATGAAACTGGTAGGTTTCAGTACCTCCAACAAGGTTAAGAACCACTGCTCTAGATATATACCCAATCGAAAACGTTTGTTATGTTTTGCCAATAAATATTTACAAAAAATCCCGAAAGCCCAATAGTAAAAATCATTTAACGACGTTTTTAACTGAAAAATAGATTAAAATTCTACAAGAGTCTATCGATCACTGAATAACTACTTCTAAATTATCTAAGAAATCACGTTTATTTTTTTTTAATAATATGTTGTTTGTATAAATATGAACGTCTATTTATTTATGACACACTAATATGTATGGTGTGATCCTTCAATTTGTATCCTGTGAACTATCGATTGCTAGTCTGATTTGATCTAAAACATCATTGGTATTTAAAGACTACATTTACCTCAGTACAGTCAGTTTTTCGATAATGGACATGTTACTTTCTTTAAATGATCCATGTATTTCATTCTTGGGCGATTAAGATGTTAACTCGGTGGTACGTCTCATAAATATTCCTCAGTAATTTTAAACTGATGTAAATCAGTTTTCTTTAAAATAAAACACCATACATGTAGAAGTACATGTCTATTTCATATCCACATTATATATTTTCTCAATGCTGCGAAATTTTAATGGCCATTTGAACAATTTAAATTTCTTTTATGAAGCTCTGAATGATCAAAACCTTTGTTCTTGTTCCCGGAAAGCTCCCGATGCTACTCCATTCATCGAACGGAACAAAAAATAATGCTATCACGGAAGTTCGCGTGTCGATACGACTGCCATATTTTACACCACTCTTTGTGCTATGTCCAAATTGAAAACAATTTTCACAGCAGGACCGCGAGGTTTCTTTTCGGACCTGCCCGAATTCAATAGGGCAATTACTTTTGGCTAAGCATCATCACGCCATTGTGTTATGGCAAATTACGCGGTGAATTGTGGCGCTAATTATGGGAAAGCGGCAGTGCGTGATCGGGCATTGGCGTAATCTTTAAAATTTCAAAATAATAACCAAAAAATAAATAATGCCAGACAATATATCACGCGCCGGCCCTGGACTCTCGTACAGCCGCTAAATACGCATCGCAGTAATCAAACATACAGTGAATCCCCGTTTTTACGTGCCCGGATTTCACGTTTTCTCGCAATTTGCGATCAATTTTTACACTCCCGTTTTATTCCAGTACGTTTAGTGCCTTTACGTTTTTTATTTCACGCAATCGAATCAATTTTTAGATATATTTAACCTAGCCGTGCCTATGGGGTCTATTTGGTACCCCAAATTTTTGATTTTTATGGGTAATTTATTTAAAATTTTACGAATATTGTAGTTTTTATATTTATTCTTTAGACTTTTTTAGACAAACACAAACAGTTTGGGACGTGTAGGATATATATTATGTTATTAAGTGCGATGTTTTTTTTCGCTCTGCAAGCGAGAAAAAATATCGAGCATGTGCAAGTGGTGAAAACACGTGCGACGAGCCGGAAGCGTGTCTCAGTTTTTAAATGTTAGAAATGAATATTAGGAAGCAAAAATCGTTTGTTTCTATCTATAGACAATATACCAGTCAATGATCCTTTAATTCAAGATTAGGACCTCAACATTGCGTCTCGATTAAATATCGAAGGATTTACTACAACAAATTGCTGGAGAGATCGTTTCAAGACGAGCCACTGTGTGGTATCTAGATCACTTTGCGGGGAATCTGGAAGTGTTGATTTGAACATCGCTGAAGGTTGGAAGCAGACGGATGTTCCTACACTAATTGCAGACTATGCTCCAAGAGATGTTCAATGTTCTTCCCTCGAAGACACTCGACTTTAAGGGTAAAACTTGTCATGGAGGGAAATTAAATAATTGGATCTTGGGCCATTGGATTTGGAAATAGTCCGTGCTTTTAAACATTACCGCAAAAAACTGACCTGTTTCCCAATCGAAAAAATGTTAAAGTATATATTTTAGAAGCAATGCATCACACTGTTGTGTATCGGGTGAAATTGATGATGAAAGATAAGATACTAACGATGAGAGCCCCGGAGGAGCCTAGTCCAAAGCACTAGTAGAAGGTATTACGGCGCACAATGTTATTGATGGCTGAGAGTAAATCCTACTGAGAATTAGTTGATGAATTAGAGGTAATAATCCAATTCCAACAAAAGAGGATGCTATGAGGCATATTTAGGGCCTTAAAGGATAATTTACTAGCATTGAAAACGTACAAGACTAAACTTTCTTATCGATTTATATGATCAAAAGAGCTGTAAACCAGCACAAAAATATGTCTAAATATTTTTTTTCTAACCCGGAATCAACGTTTTCCCTTCAATTACGTTTTTTTATCGGTACTTTCAAAAACGTCTAAACGGAGTTTTATTTTTATTGACCTGGCGATGCAAGCGGGGCGTGTCGATGCATTTCCCATGAATCCGTGAAAATTATCTATTGAGCATTTCAATGAAAATCGACAATGGCGCATTGTCTTGATAGAAAACAAACAAAACGAGTATGATTCCCGGTTTTTTCATCAATTTATCACTAAACAGATTTTGATTTTCCACAAATTACCGCCAAACAATCCGTGGCGGTGAGAAGTTCGTGCGTAAGACAAATGGGTGGAACTAATCAACCAATGGTCCGTAAATGGGTATACGTGGATAATTTATTAAAGAGCGTGTTCTATACAGTGCATTGTTAATAAAAACTCAACAGAGATGAATAGATTTTTCGATTAAAATGTGATGTATTCAATAATCAGTATATTGCATTATTGATTTTTTTTTCCACCGACAATGAAGTTTGATCTCCGCAATGTTCAAGGGTTAATAAATGCTTTGTGCGGCTGACCGTGAACTGTGGATGATTGATTTCAAATTAAGTCTTAAAAATCCGTTTCCATCATTATACGGCCACAATGGCGCGTAAGTATGTGTACATAATTAAAAAAACACATTATCCTTATTCCGGGTGATTCGGCGAAAAATATTAATTTACTATGTTTGTATATAGGTTGTTGTAAAAAAACGTAGAAAAATGTGTATCGAATATTTCGGACAACGTAATTCTGGTGGTAATGGGCGCGAGATTGGATTCGTGTCCGGCGCACAGTGGGCCTCGCTGTGCGCGGTAGCGGCGGCCCGACCGTGAAATTGCGATTTGCGGCTGACAATGATTGTTTAGTATTGAAAGGACGCGTTATTGCCGATCAAAAGGGCCGCGGATGATTCGGCAACATCCGTGATTCACAAAGGCTCCGGTCGATTTAATGAAGATTGGAGTGTCGAGCCAGTCAGGGAATGCCTTTTTAAAAAATAACAGAAAGTTGGTATGCGAGAAGATGTTAACATTTTACGATGTTACGTTCAGGGCTTCAAACTGTCATTTTTTCGTTACGGTTTTCGGTTACGATTCAATTAAAAAAAATATCGGTTCGGTTCCGATTTTCGTTCCGGGTAAAATAACGGTTACTACTCTAATTAATAGTATTTTATGAATATATAATATATGTATAATAGATTTGTTTATACTATACTAGCGTGCCGTCCATATGGTCAGCCTGTGTGCGCCGCACAATCTGACCATATGGACGGCATGCCCCTGCAAACACTGAATAATGAAAAAAATATCTTTTTATTTACAAAATAAACCTAGTATAAAAAATACAGAAATAAAATACTCATTAATAGAAATACGCGGGTTGCTCATCTCTGATATATAGAGGTTGATCTGATATCATATTCAATAAAATAGATTTAATTTATAAAAAATCTTTTGTTTAAAAATGTACTAAAACCAATATATTTTTCGGTTCGATTTCTGTTTTCAGTCCGACCAAAATAACGGTTTTATCTGATTTTCGGTTCTGTTGCGATTCGAGGCCCTGAAACCAACGGCATCGGCCGATGGGGTTTATTTACTATGAAATGAATGTGATAAAATAGACCCCAAGCATTTCAAGTCGTTTTTAGACAATGTATTATTCTAAGAATCAAAATAGTTACTCATAATATATATTAGTAGATTTTTTTTAAATTTTTCTACAAATTAATGCTTAATGCGTATATTACGCGCGCACACGGCGACTGCCCGCCGCAACTGAGCTGCACGCCACCGCAGATTTCGCGCCGCACTGAGACACGTGTGCGGTTTCACTCGCACTTGCACATGGAGCGAATAGAAATCCAGACAATAAAGATATTTTTTTATTTATAATATTTATTCTTTAGACCTTTTTAGACAAATACACAAGGTTTGTAACAAGTAGGATACATATTAAAAGAGTTATTTGGGAAAAATTAGAAACTTGGGGTCCCAAATAGACCCCATCGGCACGGCTAGGTAAAAACTTTATATGAATTAACAATATGAATTTAAATGGAAATTAGGGAGTAGGAGAAATGGCTAATATTATTGAACAATTTTCTATACAAATGGTGGTACTCACACGCCAAGACATGATTGAGATTGAAGAACGAGTTACAGAAAACAATTAAATGATTTTAAAGAACTAGATAAACTCGAATAACTATTAAATAAAGTTGTGCCATGGCATGGCTGAAGCTTTTGCACGGATCTGTAATGGAATTAATACACTCGAAACTATGGACTCTAATAGATCTCCGAAGGTATACCATCTAATTCAGAAAGCAAGAAGAAAAAAACTCTACAAGCTATATAAGTAGTAAAGATTATAAAAATACTACAAATATAAATTAAAACAATTAATGTACTGTAGACTTTAAAAGTCAATATTTTATTAAATTCAACATACGATCATTTTGACTTATGGCTAAGGTGGCGGAACGGATCTCCATCGTAAATTTAGAACTTTCTGGGTGTGTGGAGGGGATAGATAACAAGAAAATGTTCGTAAAGCACTAGAAGATTTGAAAAGTAGTGTATGCGTTGAAAAATAAATTAATTTTGTATTAGACACACCTGTTCCAGTGCTTTTTTTCAATATTCTGAAACACAATTTGTGTCGTGTTTAGCTCCTTTAACGATTTAGTTTTAATTTACTGTGTCTTTTTATGTTTTTTTACCTGTTTTAACTGCCTGCCATTATGATTTTTTTATTTTCTGGAATAGAAAGAAGTCACGGGGGATTATGTCTCGGATATGACAACTGAGGCATCGTAACATAAATAAACATAACATCATAAAAAATGGGCGAGTCTACCAAATTTAGTCAAGTATACCGAAACAGTCAGCAAAACTTATACAGCCCGTGATATTAAAATAATCCGCTATTTTTTAATCAAACCTCGTATGTATGTACTCGTATATCCATGATAGCAAGATGTCGATGAAATGATCGACCTAATTCACTAGTGAAGCAATCGTTAAGTTGACGACTTGTCGCATTCCTCAGACATCAGATATCGATGGGACGAAGACGCAATATCATTTAGTATTGACAGTCTTCTCTTAGCTCTTCACGTTTCCGTATCTCTATATTCGTATGCTTTAAGAAATCTAGTGTTTCTGATTTCTCGGAACAGAATAGAATTCTCACCTTTTCTCGAGAATTATCGAGAAATATTTTAGTACTTTTATAAGTTAAAATAATGGAAATCATTTTGACGTAACTTGTCTGCGAGTGATTATGACTAAATTGCAACATTCTCAAATATTAATTCGTTAATCACAATAATACGTAAATATTATAATTTAGATATGGAAAGAATTCTACATGTAATTAAAAAAAATTATCATTATTTTATTGTTCGAAAATTCTCGAGAAATTTAGTAACTTCTCGAGAATCGAGAAATAAAGAAAATGGAAAATTCTCGAGAAATCCTGGACGTTTCCATTATATTCTTAATCAACGATATATTTGTTTGATATGCTATTTGTAATGTTTTTTTTTATTATTTATTAGTGTTCTCTTAGCTCATTTTGTTAATAACTAATATTAGAATAGATTATAGATTACTCTTAGAAGAATATAGAAAAACCTGGACATTTAAACCTAAGACCCGTCATTGAATTAAAATTATGATTTCTCTATATCCTCCCTTACGATGTTATTTCCTCTGGGAAGCTCTCAGGTAACCAGAGCTATTACTCTCATCAACCACTTGGCCGACTATATCATCATCATTTGCCAGCTACAAGGCTCTCACCACTCGCTGAGGGCATGGGCCTTACCAAGCTCTCGAATGGCAGTCAAGGCCAAAGAAACCTGAGTTTTACAGCTGGCGTGAGGGCTCCCCTTTCGTGTCCATACCGCAGGGACCCAAGCCGGTTTTTTTTAAGAGTTTCCCTCTCTTGGCCATTGCTGGCATTGGACGTACATCTTCTACATTGTTCGTATCGGGTTTTACCCTCTCGACTTTGTCCAGGCAAGTATGAGAGGGTTTGTCCCGGTATTCCTTTAATCTCTTCTCTAAGGCGTTATCTGTTTATTATATACACCTACAAGTGACAAGTAACAAGCGACCACACACATACCCTTATATAGATATACACACGCATACATATGCACATCTGCCTGTGTGATTATTAATCCTGTTGCGCAATAACAAACCTTTCATCATGGGAAAGACCTCCTCAGAAAGGGGTCCACTAGAAAGAAGGAAGAGGAGCGAAAGTATCGAGACTAGACCAATTATTGGTTAGCAGATTAGGGTTTTCCTTCCCAGGGTATACTGGCTCTGAGGTGAGAAATCCGTTAGAGACCAGATTTATTTATGCACATAAGGATATGTGTACACATATATGTACATATTTTTTTAGGGGTGCATTATTTTTTTAAGTTTACTTTGGTTTTAGTTAACTCCATAAAGGGTTATATTGACTATAATATAAAAAAAATGTCTAAAAGAGATGCTAACCATCAATTGTAATGATATGGTAGAGAGGTGTCTTTCATTCCAATATGTTTTCAAAGTTTAACCTGGCGGCTAACCCACCCCCTGGGTTGTGGGGGTAATAAATAGATATTCTGAATCCCTGTGTTATTTGTAGAATGGTTATAGAGGACGACCAAGAGAGTGCCCGAATATGGAATATCGCCATAGGAAAAAGGTTTATGACACTTCATTATTCAGTGGCGAGCTGTCGCCCTGTCTTCGATCGTTTTTAAGGCGATCAAAAAACATAAAGTAATTAACATAATACAAGTTAAATAGCGGTATAAATTGAGGCATGAATAAAAGCGTTTATAGTAAGTATTTTTTTGAATCGACTTATCTGGTCGCTGGTTTGTCCGCGGCTATGACCGATATGGTGCTGCCGGACGGAGGAGGGTAGGCGAGCGGGGGGATAAGTTTATATCAACCGCGCCCGCGAGCTCGATGCACAATACACTTTTCATTCGCGATCGCGTATAAAGTTACAAAGAAAACAATGTTTTTTTCTGATGGAGAACTGAGAAGAGAATGTAATTCGAATATGCAGGTTTATGTTTATAATAAAGATTTTTCTGTCTTCCGAATCTGTGTCTTATTTCGTCCATCTACCTCTTTCCAATATCTTAAATTTAAAATAATTAACTACCTCCAGAATTAGAATAGTTTTCCTGGATTTCTCTAGCCAGAATCAATATTATCGCTCAGATCTGTCATCAGGCTTCAGCTCATGGTTTAGTTAATAACCGACATTGCACTAGTAGAGCGCATCCCGACGCCTCTGGGGACGCGGCGCCGATAAGAAGCTGGGGCTCCAGAGTTAGCGAAGATACGAGATGTAAGTCTGTTAATTCCCGGCGATGTAATTGTGCCAGCGCAGTCTCGCCGGAACTGGAGAGTTATAATGAATGGGCTTTGTTGGGTTCCTGTGCCTTAATTTATTGGCGCAACAAGACGACGAGCTTTTTGCACGGGTTGTCGCCTTCCATTTTATTTATCTATCCTGTACGAGTTGAAACTATTTTAATTACATCCGCGCAATGGATAAATCGGGAAATACCTATTCGCACTCGTATAAAATGGGACTTCATAAACTTGAATAATTTAGCGAAAGCTTGGCAGGATTTCGATCTTAATTAATTAAATACATAATTTTAACCCTGTGGATGCCGCGACGTTTTTTATGAGCTGCTGCGATTAGATATAATTCAGAAAATGACAAAAATAGTTGCTTAGGATATGCTTTATAAATTGGTTTATAAATTCGACTTGCACAGCACGATGTTTTTTCTCATTCACACTTGCACTTGCGCTATATTTTTTCTCGCTCGTATCCGGTACGGAGCGATTAAAACATCGCGTCCGTGCCCATGTAAGATTCAATTAGTGTTTTTATTCTATTTTTCAGATTCAATGAGTATTTATATTTATTCTTCAGACGATTTTAAATAAATAAAAAACGTTTGGGACATGTAGCATTATATTAATAGGGTTAAAAATATTTTTGGACATAATTGACTTACTAAATTTTAATGGGTTAATGTCCATATTCTTTCTTAGAAAGGTTTTTCTTATTTACCCGATTGATTGAATACTGAAGCTGGCATGTTCTGTAATATTATTTTCTGCTCTTCATCTGCATTTTTTGTAAACGTAACTGTAGGATTTGTAAAGAATAAATTATCGTACTCATAAAAGCTTCAAGTCGATCGATCTTTGTTTCAAAATATTTGGCAATAAGCCAACAAGCCTTAAATGGACCAAAAAATAGCCCTGAGGATCAACCTGCACCAGGATTACATAGCCAACTAATGTTGTTCTTGGCGCGCTCCAAAATATCGGAAAAAACCCCAACAACTACGAGCACGCAAAGAATGGCAAAGAAAAACCATACGAAATCATCATCTTAATCACAGTAATGGAATCGACAGCGCCATCCCAAATCTTACAGGTTCAGAGTCACTTCTTACAACTAAATCATTAAACTCCCCATTGGATTCGAGTGTTGTCGCGTGTCGGTATGTGGTGGCGATGGCGTTTGGGCACAACCATGGTTTCGTAGGCTCTACGGAGCTATGAGAAGCCAGGCCGCTATCCAGACCAATTCAGTGACGTGTATGCAACAGGAGGCGCCTGTAGCACCTTATCAGACCGTGAATTAAATACGAATTAGTCCTAGCCCCGTATGATTATTATTGTTACAATCCGCGCGGTGAAAGCTCGACTCCCGGGCTTATGGCTGGCGACCTGATCCTATAGAGGGCTCTACCTTAGACACATTAAGCTCACCCTATGGGGAGGCTGACTTGGTGAACCAGCGAAGAAGGAGCACCGAGTAAGGTCGGGAGCGACCCCACACCCAATCCATATGTACACTTGCAGGATGCTTCGACTTCACATCTCGGAATCGATTCAATCCCCGTTACCCTCACGCCTAGCACTGCAAGGCTTGCGAAGGGTCACATGCTTAGGAAGCGCCCAGCGACGCTCCTTCCGTCGAGGGAGGATCCTCGTCGAAGGAGTCCGTTAGTTTCCGAACCCAAATCCGTAGTGACCAGCCTAACAGGTCAACTCGTGGGATCTTTCCGAAGCCAGTTTACTCTAGGGTGCCCCCCGACGATTTAGGCCCGTACTTGCCTCTGGCGCCACGAGGAGGTGGACCCGTTGCACAGAGTGGCGATCTGACCCGTATTTAAAGAGCCTAGATAATCTGGAGGATGACTTCACAGTCCTGACATCAGGATTGAGACGGACGTGTCTCTGCTGGAGATCGCATAGTGTCCTCCAGGTGGCAAAGACCCGCCTCAGGGTTAGAAGGTCAATAAATAATAAAAATTAAGAATCGTTCTAGAAACTCAATTGGATTCACGATCGCCATAAACTTAAATTAACTATTTTTTGTGCGAATTAATTTAATTTTGAGTTTTTTTTTTAAGAAATGCATTTTAAATTTTTTTTAGAAAAGATCTAAAACATATACAGCATTTCTATAAATGTAATTAATGTAATATAAAAAATTAGTCATCTAGAACATTTTTGATACAGGCGCGAAAGTATTACAATTTAAGTTTAGTGTCCCGGTTTTGAATACATGTAACTTTGTTGCAAATTCGTACAAGTTTCTTGTTAGTAACGAGCTCGAGCATAAACTTTAAACATAATTCCAACTTTATATTACAATAAATTTTCGATATCCAAGACCACTATCGCACACTGGTGATGTTGTTGAAACCGTCTCAATTTACATTATTACATAACCCTATTAAATTACATGTAATACCCATTTCCGGTAGCATTGCTCACTCTCACGAGGAATTGAGAGCAGATAGGTAGTAGACTTTAATAAATATATACATTAAAAAAAATACTCTTATACAATAATCAGTAATTATTATCACTATTTAAATCTGCGTTATTTTAATTTAAAATAATGTAATATATTCAAGGTTAAATAAATATTTAAAAATACGGTGAAACCAATTTTTATTTGAAAATATATGTCAGATTTACCATACAGATCTCTACAAGAAGAATATCTATCAGGTTTAAGGTCTTTAAAGATCTTCTTGAGTGAATTGGAATGACTACAAATATGATGTCAAAGCTATCGACGAATTAGAAAAAAGAGGGATATTTAAAAAGACAAAAAAATGTTTAGTGCAGAGTCTGCTATTTTTAATTTCAACTTACGGCATAGAAACTTGGACCATAAAAGAGAATATAAAGAGGAAAATGAACGCCTTTGAAGTGTGGTGCTGGCGACGCCTGCTGAGAATACTAATAAACGCTAAACGCACAAACATGTCTGTCCAGAAAGAATTATGGAACGATGAAGATGAAAAACTCACTATTAGATGTCTTAAAGGGATTCTTCGATACTTTGGACATCTCGTAGTGCTTAAAAACGTACAAAGATACAGGGGAAAGGGCAGAACACCTACTAGCTGGAGCGGCCAAGTTAAGACCGCCACAGGCTCCACCATAGTAGCTGCGATGCAGGATGCAGAATGCAGAGGATTCTAGAGAGCCAAAATCACAAAGATTCGGAACAAGAATGGTCACGATCCTTAAAAATGAGGGTGCTGACTCAAGAAGAAGAAAGATCAGGAAACACCGGGGTTCAAAAAAGGTTGACGCTCTTGCATATCTGGTGCTTAACATAGCTATGGAAGATGAAGATAACAACAGACAATATGCTGAGAACGTATCCTTGAACCACTGAGAGTCGAAGAGTACAGCTTCGAGGGCGTCCAGGATATCACATGGCTTATTATTCAAACAATAACGAAACTAATTTGAAAGTATGAAAGACAACCATGGTGGCAAACCGATGCTACTTTGGACTTCAAAAGCATCTACGGCCAAGAATCCTATCAAAGAAGACTAAAGTCAAGCTCTACATGACCCTCATCAGGCCCGTCCTAACGTACGGGTATGAATGTTGGGCTTTGACAAAGGAAGATGAGCGACAACTGGATATCCCCGAGAAGAGGATGTTGGAAGTAATATTTGGAGCCGCATCCAACGACGGAGAATGGCGTATCCAGAGCAACGAGGAGCTGTACCGACTATGCAAGGGTATACCGATCACAGCTGTCGTCAGAATGGCCAGACTCTGGTGGGCCGGTCACGTGTCAAAGATGCGGAAAAAAGGCTTTTGGTCAATAAGCATTCCTGTCCCCGAAGGTAAGAAATACCAATGCTGTGGTGGTTGGACTGTGCGAAGAAGGATACTGCATCATTGAAACTTACCGGAAGATGAAACGACATAGCGGGAGACCGAGAAAAATGGAGAAGGGTTTTTGATAAGGCGAGGGCTCTACAATAGGACTGTTGCGCCTATGATGATGCAAAATAAAACCACT
>JAGXCT010032906.1:0-16288 GCA_022495035.1 Philopotamus ludificatus
TTTTTTATATTTAGAGGCATAACTTTTGTTATGTTTGTTGCAAAGAACAAGATCTTCCAGAATATTTAAGAAATTAATTTTTGCAGCGATTGGAAACATTGGAAAATGAATCAGTCATCGATGATGAAGTAGATAAAGTTTGCAATCCATTCATATTGTCTGTTGAAAAAGTTTCTGGAGAATGATTCTGGAGCAAAAGATATGTTCAATGAGAAATCGATCACAGAATTTTGGCACATAATGAGCGATTCCTATCCAAAGTCTATGTGAATGCAAATTTTTTCGCATATACATTTTCAGCAGGGCGGATTTAGCACTTGAAAGGCCCCAGGCGCAATTTTAGCCCCCTTATTATTGATAAATATATTCACTACCCCTAACCTTATAATTTGCATTCTACGTGCACGTTTTTAGAAATTTTTCAATGTTTTTGATACATAAATAATTTAAAATCAATTTATATAAAAAGACAAAGTAAAATAAAATTAAACTTTTTAGTTTTTATTGCTTTTTTATTTTCATTTGTTTTTTATTTACTTCTCGATGATCAATATTTGTGATCGCAATGTTAAATATATTTATTATTTCTAGAAATGCAAGGGCCCCCTGAGTACCGAGGGCCCCAATACCTCTCATGAACCTACGGGCATGAATCCATAGATTTACAATTTTTTTTAATTAGAATTCAATCTGTTGAATTATTATTCATTTTTGTTATGAATAAAAATTAAATAATAAAAATCGTTTTGAGAACTGAATTTTGAGGCCCTCTGAATTAATGAGGCCTCCAGGCGCGCGCCTTATGCGCCTAAGGAGAATAGATATGAAGGAATTATATTCTAAGCATCGGTGAATTAGAAGTTGTCACATTCTCGTGGTGGTACAATTGACCCTGACGTATCTTGACATTGATAGCCATATCGAATGCTTGATTTATTGATATTTGCCGGAAAAGATTTTTTATTCGTGGAATAAATGGAAAATTATGAAAGAATTACAAAAACATTCCGTATTTGTTGGCACAAAAACATTCCGTATTTGTTGGCACAAAAACATTCCGTATTTGTTGGCTTCCTCTGACTTTACTATGTTACGACGTTTTGCCAACATCGAGAGGATAAGGACAGAATGTCCGATGGAACTATTACGAAAAATGTTTTGAATAAATTATGTTTTAATTAATTATCATTTAATATTTAAGAATCTTCTTATTGCGAAGGTTCGCGTAAGTGGATTTTCATATCCTCGTGTTGACTGAAGACGCGTAGTATTTTTATTATTTTTTTTTTTGTTAAAAAAATAAACGAAGTGTGCAGAAATGAAATTCAATACGATTGTGCTTTTATTTGCACGTTTATTTGTCCGTTTCAATATTTGAATATCCCACAACTGCTTGAATTTCATTCACAGCGACGCCGAAGAGAATGGCTGTAAAAGTGCAAAAAAAAACACTTTTTTTGCGAGTATACCGTTGGAGCGAAATGTGGGTCAATAGTGGGGTACAATAATGATTGCAAGGCAGAATGCAGGAGGTGCAACTGGCATCAGCCAGTCACTGATGGCTATGGAGAGAGGCGGTGCCGACTCCCTCCCACCACCAAGAGAGCAAGTGAGCGACCATGCAAATCGCCGATGCACTTATGGATGGATAAACAGATGAGAAAATCGCCGATGTTATTTAACAATTATTTTTTGTCGAAATTAAACACACGTCGCCAACCTGTTTGAACAATTTGATCAGCATTCTCGACATGCGATTATTGTCTCGGTTGGTCGTGACCCATGACCCCTGTCTGGTCAGCCATGACACGTCACGGCTCTCCGCTCAATTGACATCGTATTTGCATTAATATGATATCACTTAACATAAAAATCAAATTGTATATTCACACACATCACCGGTCAATCCGTCAAAGATTATGGTTCCTCATTAAAAAAAAATATTAATTTATTTTATAACTAAGATTAGGATGTTATCATAAATAAGTTATCTAGTTTGGCTTCTGAATCGCCCAGATCTAACCGCATAATTACTTAATTATAAAAAAAAAATACTATACAGATGGGTGGGTCAGAATCTGATGTTAAACACAGGCACGTCTCTCAAAAAAGGTTATGGCCAATAAAAGCCGGACCCTCAATTAACGATTTGCGAATTTATAAGCAACCCAAACAAAAAAAACAGTGAAAATTTTAATCGAGTGATTTAATTAAGTAGCTGAGGCCACACATGTTGGATTTCTTTGATTGAGTGTTCGGTGCATGTTTGAAGTTTTACCATTTATTTATCACCTCAAAACGGGACATTTACAAATTTTAGCATCTACTTTACGTTTATTTCTTAGTCATACGTTTAACTTAAAAGGTTGAATATAATTTAATATAAAGTACACAATTTTTAAAAGTTGTAAAGTATCTACTTTTACCCCACTTTTAAAACTTTTGATTTTTTTTACTTAGATAATCACACAAATTAGCGTGGTACATATTTGTGTGCTTTTTACAGCAGATCTTATAAATCGATATATGTCGATATTATAATTCGTCTTGTACGTTTTCAATGAAAAAATAATGTTTTCAGTAAAATAGCTTTTAAAGCCCTCAATAAGCCTCGTAGCTTACCTCATTGACATTTTTGAAGCTCCGAGGTTTATGTGCTTTTCCAATTACTAACGAGGGAAATTTCTCACTGCCATTTGAATTTGTAATCAAAAGAACAGTTAGCGAATTTTTACTTAATTTCGCTCCATGACAAGTTTTAACCTCGATGACAACCTCGAAGGCGAATGTCTTCGAGGTAGGATCATTAAAGAACAGTCCTGTTTCATCAGGATTAAAAATATCTTTTGGAACATAGTCTGCAATTACATTAAGTCTGCTTCCAATCTTCAGCGATGTCCAACACTTCGAGATTTCTCGCAAACTGATCCCTCTTCTTGAAACGATCTATCCAGCAATTTGATGCAGTAAATCCTTCGATATTTAATCGAAACGCAATGTGCAGGACCATATCTCTAATTGATGGAGCGTTTAGCTTCCTATTATTCATTTCTAACATTTATTTATATATATGTTTAAAAATTAATTCGAATTTTAAATATTTCAAACGTAAAACTGCAAAAATTGACCGCAAATAGCGGGAAAACGTGAAATCCGGGCACGTAAAAACGGAGTTTCACTGATGTGGTAAATTTTAAAATAACAATAATGTTTCATTGATTTGAAAGTTGCATTTCCTGACAGGAATTTCCTTACTCATTTATACATCGAAGTTTCATTAAGCATGTTTATTAGATCCTTTTTCTTTTCTTCATCGGTTTCAAAAAATAACTTTTGGGTTTCGATGGGCACATATATTGTAATTTAGAGAATCTTTTACCCCTATTACTTCATCCCACAATAAATAAATAAAAAGATACCAAAATCCTTCTAATTTGTCAATTCATGAAATAAAATGATTACAGAGTTCACTGACATATTTACATTGAACTTATCGGACGCATACAATTCAGATAATTACGTATCTCTATGTATTAGTATGTGCATTCAAGAAAACGCATATTTCTTCATAGTTTCTATTTATTAATGAAAACACAGAAATAAACACATGAAAGTAAATATTTTTTGTCTCATATTTTTCTAAGAACAAATTTGCTTCAGTATATTTGGCGTTGATTTGAAATAAGAATGACATCTTTGAAGAATTAAAATCCTTTTAATTCTTCAAAGAAGTTCACTGCTCCAAATATTCTTTGCTTACTTATACTTCATTCATATCATTATCATCATCATCATTTGCCAGTCACAAGGCTCTTACTCGCTGAGGGCATGGGCCATACCAAACTCTCGAACTGGAGTCAAGGTTAAAGGAACCTGAGTCTCACAAGTGACGTGAAGGCCCCCCTTTCGTGCCCACACCGCGGGGACCCAAGCCGTCTTGGTATGCGGTTTTTTGTAAAGAGTTTCCTCCCTCTCTTGGCCATTGCTGGCATTGGACGTACATCCTCTACCATGTTGGTATCGGATTTTACCCTCTCAGACAAGTAGGAGGGGGTTTGTCTCGGTATTCGTTTATTCTTTTCTCTTAGGCATTATCTACTTATAACGAGTCACGAGTGACAAGTAGCGAGCGACCACACACACACACCTATATAGATATACACAGGCATTCATATGCACATCTGCCCAAAACGAGTCTCAAGTAGCCAGTCGCAAGTGATTATTAGCCCTGTCGCGCAATAGCAATCCTTTTATCATGGGAACGACCTCCTCAGAGAGTGGTGGAAGTATAGAGACTAGGCCAATTATTGGTCAACAGATTAGGGTTTTCCTTCCCAGGGTATACTGGCTCTGTGGTGAGAAATCCGTAAGAGATCATGTGTACACAAACATGTACATATTTTTTCAGGAATGCAATATATAAAGAGTACTAATCAAAGTTTACTTGGGTTTTTAATAAACTCTATGCAGGGTTATGTTGACTTAAATATAATGTTCTTTAATATACATATTATTTAGCAAAAAAATTACGAACGGGATGGGAAAAATACAGAGTACTTTGTTTCAGGGCAAATATTGGCTTTAAAAGTTCATTTATTCCGTCCTTTTTTGAAATTGTTATCGTGTTTGTGACTAACTTTCTGAAAACGGGACATTTCGGCGTCCCGATGCTGTGGCTGGGGACAACGGGACAGGCTCGTTCAAAGCGAGACGTATGGTCAGCTTATGCATGTTACCAGTTTATTGTCGAGTTTTTGAGTTATTGAAATTTATATGGCATACACATGTTAATTAACGGTGGGTATAATATAACTTTATTCGGAATGTTTGCATATGCATATATATGTGTTTAATTAATTAACGGAAAGTATTAAATTTTCCATATTACTAATTAATTTCGCAAATAAAACTATTAGCGTTTATTGCTAATCGTGATTGGCAAACATGGAAAATTTCACTCGAACAATTTGGTTGCGGATTCAGTGGCGTGCCCCGAATATTTAATCAAATTTTTAGCATTATTTAATATTGATGCGCCATTATCTAAGATGGATTAATAAAATAAAGCAACATATTCCATAACAAATTGTGGTTATGACGTCTTCGAATACTGATGAGGACGCTTTGACGTCACAGTTTCGAATAAAATAAGATATATGTACATCATGGAGTCGTGAGAAGCAGATAATGATAAATTTTTACAATGCGGATTTAACCTTTAAGATAACGTGTCGTATAAAATGTTAATGCTAAATATTTTTATGAACCGATCGAGCCGCGACGAATGCCTCATAGGCATTTATTGACTGTTAAGGTTTGTTTGTCGTCACATGTATGATACAATGGTTTGGTCGGTGGGCTGCGTGAGGCCGAATGCTAACGAGATGGACCAACACGAGGCGCCACTGTGCAAACACGAGATGCATTCCTCACACTTGTATGTAGCTCTGGTTGACCGCAATGGACTCGCCTCTCATTTGTCATCTGGGCGTGTGGCCAACTACTGAGAAAACTCCAGTTCACAAAAAAAATCGAGGGATTTCTAGACTCGAAAACTCAGAGACTAGTCTCATCCGATAAGGACTTCTGATTTTTTTACGAGGCGGAATCACAATGTGATCGTTCGATCACAAATAGATGTTGTGATTTAATTAAATTGAAGCTTTAATATTTAATAGAAGAATGTTGGTACAGGGTTTTTACATCAAATACACCCTTTTGCAAATCAAATACACCCTTTTGCAAATCAAATACACCTTTTTGCAAATCAAATTGGCCCATTTTCTATTAAAATGTCTATTGAAAAAAGGAGCTTTATTTCTTCTAATATAATACCAAACCAATTAAAAGCTAAAAATTATTTTTTTTAAATAAACGAGTTGGTCACTTAAAAAGGCTTCGTAGTTCAGTGTATATTTATAATTTTTCTCTTAAATATATTTTTTTATGCGCCGAAACCGCATAAAAATAGGTTTGACATTATTTTGTATCAAACCCCAAAAAATATCATAAAAAATCATGCAAAATCATGAGTTTTCTATTTATTCATTCATTTAGATCAGTACTTCTCAAATTACTCACTATTATTAGCAAATGATATGCACAATTATAAATAAATACGAGTGTAATGTTTTATTGATACATATTTATTATTTTGTTGCGAGATCGATTTTTTTTAAGTTGATAAATTCTTAGCATAAATTGTTTAGGAAGCACTGATTTAAATATAAAGTATATACAAATATTGATTGATATTAAGTTAAATTCCAGCAAGAAAAAATATTTTCTGAAAATATAAAACATCACTAAGTTATTATCCGAATAATCGATGGTATTATCCGCGAAAGATTAGTAAATCGATTTATAATATATTTTGACAATAGTAAATTTGTATTAGTAACAATAGTAACAGCTCGTCTTTAATTTAATTCCAGATTATTGATATTTTAAATAAATAATCGCGTAAAAAGGAAATAGTGACATTAATAAATCGTTCAAAAATAGAATCGGGTGTACACAGTAGCGGCTTGTGGGTAAAATATTTGGGGGTGCTGCGGTATATTTAAAATTAAAAAAGTATATTTCGCTCATATTTTATTTAAAAAGTGACAAGCGACAAGTGGCTTAAAGAAGGAATGCTTTATAACATTGGCCAGTAAACTCCCTTATAACGTCAAGATAGGTTCCTCGTTGTATGGGGGACGTTATAGAGTGTTAAGGTTTTTAAATTTATTTTTAGATTTGAAGGAAATCATTTTTCTTTTTTTTTGTTAAATATTTAAGTGTTAACCAGCGCAAATGACTTAACTCGCGCGATGAACGATATGCTTTTGTATTTTGGCTAACGTAATCTTCCCGCAACTTGTGGGCAGGGAAGATCAACGCGACATTTTATTAGTTAATTTTATAAAATTATAAAATATGTGTATGTAAATTCTAATTAACGTTTTAAGAAAAATCGACGTTATGGGAAAAAACCGCCGCAAACATTATAGGAGGAAACGTTATAAGAGTGTACGTTATAGAGGGGTTTACTGTAGTTTGGCGCGTTGAGAATATTTAATTTAACGCCATTTTATCCTTCGTTGAATAAATAATTATAAACTAATAATATAAATGTCGATCCAACTGAAATAATATTAAAATTAATCTGTATTGTGGTTTGACACTTCCGGTATACCTAATATGTACATTAGCCGCCCCTAGGTGTGCATATTAGGTATACCGGAAAGAAATCCATGTTTTGGGCCTTATTTAAGATCAGTCAGTCCTGAACACGATGAAGTAAACATCTTTGTAAGTTTTTTTTCTATAGTACTGTTGAGCCCGAAGCTCGAAGCTTTCAAATAAGACACGAAAAAATGGATTTCTATCCGGTACATTAATATATATGCAAACTTAAAAAAGTATAATGTATAATGTATTGGCAAATATTAAATATTTTTAATTTAGAGGGCAGTGTATTATTTGAACCTATCTGGGGTCCCAAATAGACCCCAACGGCACCGCCTTGGGAAGTTTTTTTTTGTGTTTGTCTAAATTTGACCGTTATTATCCGCAATTGCAAAAAAAAAATAACAATTTTCGTTTCTATAGCCAAGAGCGCGATGTTTTTCTCGTTTGCATTCGTTACGATGTGCCATGTTGCGAGTGAAACGTATACTAGTGACACGTGTCCCAAGAGCTTTGAGTCGGCGTTGTGTCCTTAGTCTACGGCGGGACATCGCCGACTGTTCGCGTCATTTACGCGTCATATTGATTAGTAGAAAAATCCAAAATATCAAAAATATTTATTTTTATTCTTAAAATAATTGATTACTTCAAATTAAGTCAAGATATTGATAAAGAATTCAATCCCCTCAACAATAAAAAAAAACGTTTTATGAAAAAGTGTGTAATACTTTTCAATATTCCCTTTCTTGGCGCGTCTAATTTTCCGACGCCTGTGTGCGCCGCACAATCTGGCCATATGGACGCCGGGCCAATGGGTTTTTGCATTTATAAAATTTATAAAACCATATTTTAAAATTATCATCAAGTGATTAAGAGGGGGGGATTATAGAGAGCTAGATTTTGTCTAATGAAGTTTGATTAAATCTCTCCTCATTTCGAATTCCCATCTTTAATGGTTTGATATTAGTGTTAGTTAGAATCTTGTGGTCGAGAGCAGAGCAGGTAATTCTCCACGGATTAAATGCGTATTTTACTGATCTTTTTTATTGTTGTCCGTCCATTGACAGCAGTCGGAAATATACTAGAACAAACGGCTATAAATATATAATCCGGCCATATTCGTCGCGAATTTCTTAGACTTAGGTAAAACCTATTTAATCGCAGATTAAGCACAAAAATACAATTGTACGGATCACGCGTGTGCATTATGACATAAAAATACGATCACTAGAATGACACAAATACCATGGACCACCGTCGGTCGGCGATGGACGTGTATTTTCGGTTTCGCGCCATCTTCTCTCGCAAACGGCGTGCCAATTAGCCACGGATTTCGATCCGATCGAACATGGCTGGTGCGAATCGCATTTGGGTCACACGAAAATAGCACCTGGGCATCATTTCGGATTAGGCCGCAAATGGTCGACTCGGTCGACGAGTCGCACGATCCGATTCAGTCGGCCGACTAATCGGATAACCCTTTCGCCGCGTTGCATAATCGGGTGGTGGGCCATTGCGTGATTCCGCAAACAGTTAACCGCTCCCTTTGAGCCCTCGGCTCTGCTCTGAGGCGATAGATTGCCGCGATGGCCTCGCGATTAATTATTCGGCGCAAAATTTGAATATAATCGGGGTTGAGCCGTTCACATTGCGACGATCTTATCGTCAGAGTGACGTAATTTAATATTTAAAAATGATATGATTAATCATATAGTAATCAGTACATTAAATGAATCACGCGGATTAGCGTTGCAGTGACCGACAATCCCACACAAGTTATGACACACGGGATCTATTTTTTGAGAATTTCAATATTGAATAATTATATATTTTTATACAAACTGTATTAGTCACAGTGTCAATATAGCAAGCTACTAATTATAAGG
This sequence comes from Philopotamus ludificatus, assembly GCA_022495035.1. Classification (NCBI taxonomy): domain Eukaryota; kingdom Metazoa; phylum Arthropoda; class Insecta; order Trichoptera; family Philopotamidae; genus Philopotamus; species Philopotamus ludificatus. The sequence goes on from JAGXCT010032906.1 coordinate 9,060, forward strand.
TAATATATTGCGGTTGTATAATAATACAGAATGATCAGGCATGAGTAATAAGTGAGACAAAATAAGTTTTGTTACCGAGAGAAAGGTCAACATATTTTTAACGCTAAATAAATAATTGTATTGCACATTTTTTTTAAATATTTTTCTTTGAAATCTATCATATAAATATATATGTTATAGCTAATATTTGTTGAGTTATGAATATAAATGAAATAAACCCTAGTCAATTTATGAAATACTTGTTTCAGAACGAAGCTTATTTTTTAGCTTATTTCCAACAATTATTAACCACTAAAAAGCTTTTTCAATCCTATTGAAAGGATTACTTTATTAATGATCCGATTCCTAATATTTAAAATTAGTCAGTGTAATCAGTGGTGGATTTCCTCTTGGAGCCGCATTCATTTTAAAATTCGACTCTCAAAACTATTTATATTATTAATAATTTAGCAGTATTCCTCAAATTGAATAGACAAATAAATAATGTTAGCTTTGGCATGTTTTTCAGGTGGATACCCTAACGATCATATATTTAATCAAATGCACTGACTATTCCGAAGATTCAGGCACGTAGCTAAATTAACCCCTTTACTCCCACGAGGCCGATCATCGGCCTCAAAACTTTTTTTTAATTTTTTCTTTTAATTTAAATTCATAATGTTTTATGGGGTGACATGTTAACAGTTTATGACTAGTTATTGATTTTTAATATGCATATAGAATTTTGTTCATACCATTTTTTTAAATTTATATATAAATGTTAGCAACTCCTGTCCAAAAAACTGATTAGATTATTTATAATGTATTAAATAATTATAAGAACCTTTATACAAATTTGTTAAATAAAAGTTTTATATGTTCCTGGAAGGGTTCATGATATTTGCTAATTTTGCGAAACAATACTATTATTATTTTATGTCCATTTTTTATTTTCATTGTATTTTTTCATATATTGATTAAAAACCATTTTCTATTTTCATTTCCAATTAATTTATTTACATACAATAATTCATTTTTAGATTAAAAATGATTCAAACTCAAAGTTTATATTGTTTTTAGAATAAATATTTTTTATAATTGTTTTTATTAATATTTGAAGATTAGTTATTATCATACATTCCATTGTATGGGCCCCACAGAAAGAATTGTGTTTTGAAACGAATCATTAGCAGAGATAAAGAAAATAATGAAAACTATTGATTTTTACCAAAAAAATGCTTGGGATTCTTCGCATATTATATACAAAAAAAGCTGGGATTAAAAGGGTTAAGGCAAAACGATGCAAGACATCGGGGCCCTACGGGGACATACGCTTGAGGTCTTCGGCCCTCAGGGGGCCCCTGCATTTTTCTAGAAATAATAAATATTTGAAACATCGAGATCGCTAATATCGATCATCGAGAAGCTAATAAAAAATATGAAAGAGCAATAAAAAGTTTAATTTTGTGGTTCTTACGCGTAGAATGGACATTATAAAGTGTAGGGGTAGTAAAAATATTTAGCGGGGGGCCTCAAAATTGAATTACGACTGGGGCCTCTTAAGTACCAAACCTGCCACTAAATGTATTACATAAATACATAAATATATAAATAAATATCCAGAAAAAAACAGGATTATGATGTTATATATTTGTTTTTTTCAAATATATATAAATAATTTAAATAAACAATAATGATGTAAATTATGGGATTTAAAAAGATATGGCAGGAGTTATATAAGACAATTAATTTTGTTTAGATATAAATTATTTGAGAGTTGTTTTCTGTATTTCTGAAATATAAATATTAACCCTCTAACTGTTGCTATGTTTCTAGCTGGTATAAAAAATGATTAATACATAGATACAGTAGTCGAAGGGTTAAAATATTCTACATATGCATCAATGGCTCTTATTAATTTGATATTTAATAATAATAATTATAAAATGTATAGAATTATTATTTTCAAACTGATTATTATGCTTTATGATGACATAAATTAAAAAATGATTTTTTAAAGATCAAAGAAAATTGCCTAATCCGTAAAAAAGATATTAGATTAGCATTGAAAATTATTATATGCTAAAATATGAGATTATACATGCATCTAATCTCATAAAATTTATTATTATCATAAATATTGCCGTTTTATTAAAATGTATAATTCTTTATTATTATATATGTTATTTTTTTCGCGTTACTATTATGTTTTTATGCGTGATTGGCGACCTGGGTTATTCTGTAATGCCATCACCGCATTGTCTTTATGAAAAATAAATAAATAAAAGAGATTATCAATTTATTAAATTAATCGAAGTTGAATTATATTATTTATATACTTTGAGGTAATTTCAGGTTAGAGAAGAGGATGGCTGTCATTCAATTAGACACGAGAGGATACTCTAAATGAAAGGATAATCAAAAAGGCTTATTTATAAATAAAAAAAAAACGTGATCCGACAACCTCACGTATTTATGAATGGTTTTAATCCCATTTATTGCTTTTAGGTGAACGTTTCGGTAATCAGTGATATGTGAATCAATTTCGACAACCACCACGAATTCGAGATTATTTTCTTAAAAGCAGAGTCGCAGGGTCAAGTGGACAACGGACTCCGGGTGAATCATCGCCATTAAACTGGTGTGCACTTCCCCGACCTGGTGAATTAGAGGACGGGCGCCGGCAATAGAATGGAAGAGGATGAACGACCACAATCGAGAATAAATATCGGATGGAAGAAATAAAAAATGAATTAAAAATAAAATAAAGGGGACACTTGGTTAAAAGCTTTTATTGCATTCCGCCGCGCTCATGTGTGTCTCATATTTATTGGTAAACACATTCGGGATCTTCGTACATGAATGTCACATAATTTTGGTCGTCGGCAGATAGTTGTGGTTTTGTCCATCCGACCGTTCGATGCCACAATAGTTCAGCGGATAATTTAAAAGCGATAAATATGAATGATATCACAATACAATATATTTGCGACGCGGTCGTAAAACTTTTGGCACGGAAAACATTCCGCAAATGGCATTCAAACGGAAAATGCGACGCGGATAGGGCAACTGGTTGGTTTGTATGGGTTGTATTATATAAATGCACTTTGAGATGCATAATTTGATTCGCAGAAATAAGAAGATTCTCATAAAAGCTTCATTGTTCTGATTTGTGACGGTTTTACAACAATAAAAACTATCGTGTTTATATTAATATTTACGAATAAAACTAGAAGGGGTAAATAGTTTTTTAACTCTTGGTAAAGTCTAATATCCACAGGTATTCGTCGTTGCATTTTTTACTGCAGGTCCACTGCCCACTAGGACTGGACATTTTTTACGAAAATTATTGTAAAAATATTTTACAACTGTTTTGATATTTTTTAATAACTGTGGCATCAAGAGATAAAACCATTTTTCTACAGTGTCTTCTAAAATGGAAAATTATAGATGAAAAAGAGCTGAAAATTTTACCTCACTGGCACGGTGATCATAGACAAATGATATATAATGTCACTCCACGTTTCACTCGCACTCGGTACATCGTACTGGATGCGAGCGAGAAAAACAGCAAAATGCTTGGCAGACAATAAAGGACGATGATTATTTATAATATTTATTCTTTAGATTATTTAGACAAATACAAAAAAATGTGACGTGAAGGAATTATATTAAAAGAGTTATTAAAGAAAAATCAAAAATTTGGGGTAACTAATAGACCCCAATTTTCTATGGTTTCCGAAATCTGATATATCGGATTTTTCTACATTAACGAGAATTGCCGGATCCGACGGATCTGAAACGTAGTATCCAATACATTTTAAACCGTCTGTAGGGTAATTGCTTCAGGGGTATATAACATTTTTAAACAATACGTGCAACGCATACAACGCTGCCGCTACAGTAATATTTATAAATTAAACAACACATTTTTAGTTTTTAATTATTAATTTAAAAATCGTGGCATTTCTGGAATAGTAATCGCAGAATGCCCGGCAACCAAAGGGTTAATATAAATACGGGTCCCAAACTTTTGTATTTGTTTAAAATAGTCTAAAGAATAAATATAAGTATTTGTTGTTGTCCGCAATTGCGAAAAAATAATAAAAACAACAATTTAATTTTACATGAGCACGGACGCGGTGTTTTATATCGCTTCGTACCGGATGTGAGCAAGTGCGAACGAGAAAACACATAGTGCTGTGCAAGGCGTGAAATCACATGCGACGAGCCGGAAGCGTGCCTCTTGAAATATTATAAAATCAAGATTGCTATTAATAATATTAATAAAATACTTCTTTATTTGAAAAAAATATTTATTTATTCGAAATTTGCTAAATAAATCTATCAATATATAGATTTAAAATAAAACATTATTTTACTTTATTATTACTGTATTTTTAAAAATAGTATATGCTGTATTTTTTTCATTCCAAATTAAAGCTTTCACATTTCAAATTAAGCCCTTTGCAAAACAAATTAAATCTTTTACATTGGATTGAAAAAATCATTTTCTGAAGAATGCGAAAAAATATTTAAGAGCTTTTAACCGAGTCATGCCGTGCCGTTGGGATCTATTGAGGAAGTTTTTTTTATCTTTTTTGAATAACTATTTTAATATAAATCCTACAATCTAATAAAATATATTATAAATAATCATTATCCTTTATTGTATCCAATTGCGAGAAAAATAAATAAAAACAACAATTTAGTTGTTTTTTATCACTCCATACATAATAGGAGCGAGAAAAACATTGCGCATGGCAAGTGCGAACGAGAAAAAACATCGTGCTTTGCAAGTGGTTAAACCACTTGATCAAACTATAAAGTATCATGAGTAATTATTTTTATTCTTAGATAATCCATTTTTAAACAAATGTCAAGGTATTGTCGAAGAATTTACAAATGCTGGGGTTTATTTTCATACAAAATATACCCCATCGGCCAGAGCCGTTGGTTTCGAGCCGCCGTACGGATCGGTTAAAAAAATAAATAAATAAAAGAAAATCAATAATTTATTCACAATTACTATTATTTTTATTATTATTATTATTATTATTATTAATAGATTATTGTTATTATTATTATTATTGTTTATTATTATACGATTGTTTATATAAACCATGTATTCTGTATTCATACGACAAAAAAAAAATATTTATCAATTTTACACGATTTGCTTTTTTTAGAAGTCTTAAATAACTGCCTGTTTATATAAAAAGGTATTTTCTGAATATTTGTGAATTAATCAGGACTTTAAGCTGGAGGGTAATTTGTTTTTTAATAAATAAATTTATTAATATTCCATTTCAGATATTCTGCCGAGTATAAAAATATATTTTAATAACGAGGTAATAATTTCTGCAGATAATAAAGAACGTGCGCAATTGTCGTGATTCTAGATTGCCGAGGCGCAATTGTCGGCATTGAATTTTTGTTTCCCCAGTAAAATGTGATTGTGATTGTTGATAATCTAATAAAGATTTACGAAGGTTTTTTCGTGTTATTAAACGGCAATTATTGATACAAATACAACTTTTAAATGAGATAACCTCGACACCCTTTCGTTTTGCAATAAAACGCAAATTAACATAGAAACGTAACGTCTACATCCCCGATCGTATCAGTTATTAAAAACGCCGTTCATATTTTAATTACTCTCGATTCTAATAAATAATAGAATAATTAAAAAAACATTTAATAAAAAAAATATTTTCACGTAGTTCGTGACGTTGCACTACGTCAATGGTGTTTTTTACGGTCAAAAAAATAAATAAATTTTGCATAAGCTTTTTTTTATTTTAAATAAAGGTCATTAGGTCATATAAGTTGTATATTAGACACGATTCGGCTATTACACGCTCGTCAACTCTACACAGGCAGGGCGATTAGTTACTTGTGATTCGATTCTCACACGGAAATTATTAACATAAATATTGTTATTTACAACCAATTATTATTTAAGAATAGATAATGGCGCTGCACAATAATGAATATTAAAATTTATAAAAAAAGCGTGTAGAATTGAAATATTATTATAGCAAAATTAAATTTATTGTGATTGATTATGTATCGTTTCCCTGATTTAATTGAATCGGGCGTATTTGGATTTAATTTTTATTTAGTCAACCTGTATATTATCTATTGAAATGAATAGGAATACTAATTAATAGAAACGCGTGGGATCTCCTATAACGTGTCGTCGTAAACTGCACTGCATTATATAGGAGCTCAGCGGGGTTCCGAATTTTTTTTTATTTTTTATTTTAGAGAGAGAAAAAATCAAGAAAAAATATATCATCATATAGATGATATAATAACTAACGGCCAGAATTAATTTTTGAAATAATAATTGAATACATTCTTTAATAATTCAAAATTGGGCAACGCGGATCGAGTTTTTTCTTACCGGCCCGACACAAACACTTTCTTCTCGTAAACACGCGTTCATTAATAATTCATAAGGTGCATACACATTATTGTCACCGGTGGGACATAAAAACTGCGCCCACACGCAGATTAGTCGATTATTATATTTTTTTTTACTAATAAATGACGCGATAAAACTATCGATTTTCGTGTTTTTCTAACGGATAGCTTCGCTGGATAATAAATTTTTGATTCACTCACTTCCGTATCCTAAAACGTTCCCGAAGCCTTGGCGAATTTTTTTATTGTCGACGGTGGCCTTTAAGATTTTTTTTTATCTGCTAACGGTACACGAGTTTGTCAATGACTTGACGAGTTGCATGGATCCCGAGGCGGTGTTGTGTCGCATGTAAACTGTTCGGAAATTTATTAAAGCTATAAAACAACAATTTTTGGTATTAATTTATGGCGACATTTAAAAATTAAAACGGCGCCTCGTTTAATCTTCACTGAAAACAAATATATCACGCGGAAATTAAACGTTACAGATTTAAATTTATTTGTATAAATTTTGTCATACCAATTAAAGCTCAAGGTATATAAGATACAAGGTATACAAATCATCATTTGCCAGCCACAAGGCTCTCAATCGCTGAGGGCATGGGCCTTACCTAACTCTCGAAGAGTTTCCCTCTCTAGGCCATTGCAGTCATTGCACGTACATCTTCTACCCTGTTGGTATTAGATTTTACCCTCTCGACTGTGACCAGGCAAGTAGGAGATGGTTTGTATTCTTTTGTTTCTTATCGTTAGCTACTAGTCACAAGTGACAAGACGACACATATATACATATAGAGGCATACATATGCACATCTGCCCAA
>JAGXCT010032907.1:0-13057 GCA_022495035.1 Philopotamus ludificatus
AGGTGTTCTCCAGGTGGCCAAGACCCGCCTCAGGGTTATATGGCCACGTAAGTAAAGTAAGTAAGTAAATGGATAAAACACCAGTTGGCCTACAATTGCTGAATGGTTCGAGGATTGTTACGGTTTACTTTATCTTTCAAATACCCCTACAGAAAGAAGTCTGTTGCAGTTAAGTCAAGTGAGCGTGGCGGTCAAGTAATTTCAGAATTTCGCGAAATTATCCTTCTCCAAAAAAATTCCCTTAAGAGTTTAGTTATCAGGCGAGCTGTATGGGCAGTAGCACCATTTTACTGCTACCATCCCTCAAATGTATCCAATGACGCACGAAATTCTCCAGCATTTCTCGATACCTTTCGCTAGTGATGGTTTGTGCGTTTTCTGTCTCATCTTCAAAGAAGTAAGGTTCAAGAACCCTTTCTGCAGTTACACCATACCAAAGAGTTACTTTTGGGGGATGCAGACTACGTTGGTGGACTATTCTTGGATTTTCTGTCCCCAAGAATCGCATATTCTGTTTGTTAACAAATCCGTTTAGGTGGAAGTGGGCCTCGTCGTCCATAATGAGATTGTGAATGAAATCAGCCTCTTGCCTTGCCAGTTCTTGGATCTGGACAGCATACGCTAATCGATACCGATAATCTGCTGGCTTCATTTTCGGCACTAGCTCTATCTTATACAGATAGACATGCAGCATCCTTTGAATTTTCTGGAGCGAGATTTGGGACATCTCGTCACTAGGACCGCCTTCGAGTTGACATTGAAGCCTCTTCTTCAATACTTCGGTGGGCACGCCGAATGTTGTCCTGTGACCTCCCAGCACGTAGCAAATCACTCACAGACCCCTGAATTTGAAGCCGCCGAAATAAACGAAGTATATTTTGTTTATGTGGTGGTTTTCTGACTCCAAAATGACGAGTGTAGGACCGTAAGAATATAATAACGATGAACGATTTTTGTAATAATGACGTTAACCCGTTGCACTCGTGATGATGTACTTTTTCGTATTTAAAAATGTAACGCCGATTTTATGCGTTTACTTTAGTGTATTTTGTTATGATGTCGATAAGAGTTCTAAGAAACAAATCTAACTAAATAATGTATTTCGCTAAATTATATCAATAAGGCGGTTTTGTTGCGATAAGGTGTATATTTTTGACAACATTTAAGTTCTGTTGTCATGGGTTTACTATCGCTTCTGGGTCGAGATGATAATTTACAAGCCGGCAATTTTATTGCCTAAATTATGTTACTTTGGTCTTTTATTTACTAAAAATGTGAAGTTATTCTGTGACATTTATTTCCGTTTTAATTAGCGACTAAACAAAATATAATAAACAATATTACTGACTCCATCCAGTGTGTTAAGTGATGTCATGCAGACACACGCTTTTATACAATAATAATAAATTTGTAAAATAATTGTAAATTGGTTTATTTAATATTCTTTGTATTTTAAATTGGTTAGTCTCCACGTCCGTTTATTATTGTTACAATCTGTGAGTTTACAGCTCTACTCCCGGGCTTAAGGCTGGCGACCTGACCCGTATTCGAAGAACCTAGTTAACCTAGAGGACAACCAGCACAGTTCTGGCCTCACCGTTGAGACAGACGCTCCCCTGCTAGTCCTTGGAAAGTGTAGAGAAAAAGCTCAAGATAAGCAGAGATCGCATAGTGTTCTCCAGGTGCCAAAGAGCCGTTTCAGATTAGCAGCTAGTTTAAATAATAAAAATAATAATAGCCTTGGGCTTGGACTGTGCAGTTTGCAGAGTTTCAAAGTGGGGCCACTTTTCTCCTTCATCAAATTATTAGATATCTTATTTTCTTCTTTTTATTTTTGCCACAGCGTGGTTAGTATGAATGTCAATTAATACTAATTTAAAAATATTTCTGACGCCTCTTTTCTCATTAATGGAAAAAAAATCTTCATTTTCCAAATTAGTTTTATGTATGTATGAAATTGATAAATCATAACCAGATTAACTTTCCTTTAATTTGCTTGGGGGGTGCTGTAGCTCCGCAGTGTATTTGGACGAGCCGTCCTTGTTATAAAATACTATTTATAAAATTTTCAATATAGTAAAATTTTATTTTTCAATTTAAAGCTTAATATATAAATAGTTATTTTTTAAATATGTATAGTAATATCTAGTATTTTTTTCCTAAAACTTGATCCGGAATGCCATTCTTGGCACTCATTGGCATTAACAAATAGCCATTTTTGGAACCTTAATTAGTCATATCGTTGTGGATGCTGTGAACTGCGACCACATCTTGAACACATGTTCTATTCTAACCCACTGCGATGGCGACGAAAAATTGTTATCTGCACACTTCTTTTTTCAAATAATGAAACTATTAGTCTTCGTGGCGGGAGGGGAATACCATCTAACACATCACAATGTGTTGAAATTATTTTAAAATCCGACGTTCATCCCGGATTGTTTCTTATTACATTTCAAATCCGCGAAGACGTGTCGAACATGCTATAACAAATTAGTGTTTAAAAGCTCATTTACAATAATTAAGGAAACTATTGGACCGAAAGAAACTTCCACCGGCGATAATTTATATGTGTTGCCACGTCGAAGAAAAGATAAACTGCTGGCGAAGAATTTTTACGGAGCCAACTCTAAAATCTCATTAATCACACTTTCCTTAAATATTACTACATAAATAACCATTAACCGTTTCCGCACGTGGTCGTATATATATATACATATCTTATAAATACATTAAAATTTTAGCATTTTTACATGTTCGACATGTTTTAGAATTATCCCATATGGTGCATTTTCAGCATCAATTGTGTTATTGCACATATATCCTTCGCGGCCAACGGCAAACAGAATCGTTGGAAATTAAATTACTGCTGGCAGAAGGCATCTGCCCTTTCAAACAGCATCGGCAAACAATAGACAAAGGAATTCACGAGTGCAAAATCAATTTTGTAGCTTCATCAACACATTAAAATGAGGGAAACTGATATGCCTGGTGACAATAGAGCGCCCGCGGGCGCAGCCGACCGCACGGGCGCACAATTTCAGCCAAAAATGTATCGGTTGGTTCGAGAGCGGCCAGTTTTTTCGCCCGAGCTCCATCCATCATCGTGATGGATGCAAGTGTTGTTTTTGTGCAGATTTTTTCTCGCATGGCGATTTTGGAAATGTCTGGCGAATGCGATGCCGTACGGGAAATAATATGTTTTTGGCCATTCGTTTTTCGACAAAAGTTATCGCTCTCATGTTTTTACAGCTGTGACCGTTTATTCGCAACGTCCATTGTTTTAATAATATTTTTATGGTGTAATTTATTTCATACATATATGACTATCAAATAACACTTCGTTTGATAATCATTGCTGTACTGAATAAAACAAATTAATAAATATATCACTATATTAATATTAATCATATAAATCGATTAAATATTATTGTCACAATACAATTGTTAAATTGTGTTGATGTCTTAAATAAATATTTTTTTGAATATATTAATTAGCATTTGTATGTACTTTATTTATTTTGTACATTTAACACATTGCCTACGGGGGACGTGGATTCCACGTCAAAAGCGAATATGTGTATGTCCGGGGCGCGCATAACACATGCTGGCCGACACTACGCGTTTGATCGGCTGCAATTTTTACAACGGTTAGTCTTTTTTAATATTTTTTTGGTTAAATACTTAAGGAGAATTCTGGCAAATGCAGCAAGTGCATATAAAACCATTTATTCGAAATATTTTATGGCTGTTTTACAAGGTGTGTGATTTATTTAAGAATTGATTGATTTATTTGATGTTTCATTTAAGAATTTATTTATTACTCATGTATTGTTTTTATTTAAATATTTTCTCATTGGTATACTACCAATGAGAATCATCAAAAATAAAACATACTGTTTTATTTTCTTTGATGAATAAATTCTCATTGGTGTGATATCGTAATTATTCTCTTCAATTTATGACGTTCCTCAACATCTGGGGCTATAAAAAACAACTGTTGTGATATTAAGAATTATGGCCTGTCCAGCGACCAAAGGACTAATGACTCCACATTTTAAAAAGCACAAACATTCATTATAACCATTTAAAATTTACTCATCTGAAAGACCATTTTCAAACCATGTTTTATAAAAAAAAATTAAGCCTGATTGATTTATTTGATGTTTCATTTAAGAATTTATTTATTACTCATGTATTGTTTTTATTTAAATATTTTCTCATTGGTATACTACCAATGAGAATCATCAAAAATAAAACATACTGTTTTATTTTTGGTGAATAAATTTACTGGTGATATCGTAATTATTCTCTCTCAATTCTATGACGTTCCTCAACATTCGGGCTATAAAACAACTGTTGTAGATATTAAGAATTATGGCCTGTCCAGCGACCAAAGGACTAATGACCTTAACATTTTAAAAGCACAAACATTCATTATAAATATTTAAAATTTACCATTCGAAAGACCATTTTCAAACCATGTTTTATAAAAAAAAAAATCAATTAAGCCTGATTGATTTATTTGATGTTTCATTTAAGAATTTATTTATTACTCATGTAATGTTTTTATTTAAATATTTTCTCATTGGTATACTACCAATGAGAATCATCAAAAATAAAACATACTGTTTATATTTTAGACTAAATATTTACTGGTGTGATATCGTAATTATTCTCTTCAATTTATGACGTTCCTCAACATTCGGGGCTATAAAAACAGCTGTTGTGGATATTACGAATTATGGCCTGTCCAGCGACCAAAGGACTACAATGACCCTAACATTTTAAAAGCACAAACATTCATTATAAATATTTAAAATTTTACTATCTGAAAGACCATTTTCAAACCATGTTTTATAAAAAAAAAATCAATTAAGCCTGATTGATTTATTTGATGTTTCATTTAAGAATTTATTTATTACTCATGTATTGTTTTTATTTAAATATTTTCTCATTGGTATACTACCAATGAGAATTACTCGCAACAAAACATACTGTTTTATTTTTTTGGGTGAATAAATTCTTACTGATATATCGTAATTATTTACTTTTATTTATGACGTTCCTCAACGTTCGAAGCTTTAAAGACAGCTGTTGGGGATGATAAAAATTATGGCTTATCCCAACGATCCAACCAACAATTATCTTGATATTTCACAGACAAGCCTTCTAAATAATTATTTAAAATTCAGCATTTAAACGACCATGTTCAAACCATGTTTTATAAAAAAAAAATCAATTAAGCCTGATTGATTTATTTGATGTTTCATTTAAGAATTTATTTATTACTCATGTATTGTTTTTTTATTTAATATTTTCTCATTGGTATACTAATAATGAATATCAAAATAAAACATACTGTTTCTATTTTTTTTGGTGAATAAATTTCTTACTGGTGTGATATCGTAATTATTCTCTTCAATTTATGACGTCTCAACATTCGGGGCTATAAAAACAACTGTTGTGGATATTAAGAATTATGGCCTGTCCAGCGACCAAAGGACTAATGACCTTAACATTTTAAAAGCACAAACATTCATTATAAATATTTAAAATTTACCATTCGAAAGACCATTTTCAAACCATGTTTTATAAAAAAAAAATCAATTAAGCCTGATTGATTTATTTGATGTTTCATTTAAGAATTTATTTATTACTCATGTATTGTTTTTATTTAAATATTTTCTCATTGGTATACTACCAATGAGAATCATCAAAAATAAAACATACTGTTTTATTTTTGGTGAATAAATTCTTACTGGTGTGATATCGTAATTATTCTCTTCAATTTATGACGTTCCTCAACATTCGGGGCTATAAAAACAACTGTTGTGGATATTAAGAATTATGGCCTGTCCAGCGACCAAAGGACTAATGACCTTAACATTTTAAAAGCACAAACATTCATTATAAATATTTAAAATTTACCATTCGAAAGACCATTTTCAAACCATGTTTTATAAAAAAAAAATCAATTAAGCCCGTTCCCAAATTGTTTGATGACTCCTGCTGTGGATATAAATTATTTTTTACAAGAACTATCTAGCAAATGTTGAAGTTTAAGTAATTTAATTTTCGGCTCAATATTTTAATTAATAAAAGGAGTAATGATTTTTTTTGTAAAAGACGACGTTTCACCATATTTCGGCGAATGGGCCCCGCACCAGCGCAAGTTTGATCCCGTAGGCAATGTGTTAATGTATGATTGGTAAAAAAAGAATATAGTAAACATAAATTATTTAAAACTAAAGGGGTTTTTAATGTAAAAAAACAGCATTAGAAATTGTTAGAGCATAATAATTTTGTGTTGCGGTGAAAGTTGTATAAAGCATTATTTATTATTATCAATATAATTAATGAAATTATATTTTGAGTTACTAGGGGGTTCTGTTTCGCCATCTTGAACGTAAGAATATTAAGAATTTCATACAAAAAAAAAACCTAGAAATGAATAACACAAATGGTTTGAAACACGTCAATTATTGTAAAATTTTATTTGTAACGGCTGATTTTTAACTTTATATAATTAAATAAATAAATACACAAGTTTATTACGATTATTCTGGGGTATTTACATCATATCCTCACTTAAATCTATTGGTGACTCTTATGGTTTATCACCGATTGCAGTATGGAGTTTGTTTTTCTTATAGTTTAGTCCAAGTTATTTTATATAATCTTTTGTTTCTTTCCTCTATAAATATCATAATAATAGGTAAATACATAGCTGCGTACCTTGGAAGATCAATTTCATTTTAATTTTTATTTCTAAAAATCGCTTCCATATTACAGCTTGCTTGCTCTTCGCTTTTCCACAAAATCTTTACATTATGGCAGGTTTTTCGAAGCTTTTAAAACAATAGGAGCTTGTATTAAAAGTTTTGTTTAAGTTATCGCATTCATTTTTCTTCGAATCCATGACTTTTCAATCATTTTTATATTTTGAAATTGATAAAAATAGAGTGGAACTCTAAATACGAAGCACAAAAACTGAAAAACGGATTTTTACTATTTTTTCTTTACGTCTTAAGTCCTAATGGTCGTTGAAGACTAAATATAATTTAATACAATAATATTTGCAGAATTTTTAACTCTATTCAGATAAATTCTATATCATATTTGTTTTAATTGACATCTGTGATTAAAAGAATAATTCAGAGGACGATATTATTGACGAGGATGAACTTCAGCTTAAAATACAACTGAAGAAAGTTTTTATGATAAGGATATTATAGTTAAAAATAATATATTTACCAAGGAAGAGTAATGATGATGATAAACCATTACGTTGTATTAAACATTACAAATTTAAATCATTTTTGTATGAGTCAAATTTAGAGTTAAAAAAAATCGATTATATTATTTATTCATAATAATATCGAATATGTAAAGGATGTTATTTTTTCTGGAATCAAACGAAATTGTATATTTTTATTACTCGTAACTTATTTATTAAAGAATCAGCGAATTTTTTAAACAAATATCTTATTTAACCAGGGACATATTCAAGCGAGTATATGCTCAATTTAAATTTTAATAATTGCTTTCAATATATTTCAGGTCTTCGAATCGTTATTTTTTGTTTCAGTTTTCGATACAGCTCTTAGTAATTATTTTTTAAATGTTTTTATTTGAATTGAAAATAAACGTTCATCTACAATCTACCACATTTTATTCATCCTTTTGTAATAAAATACTATAAGAATTGTTACTTTGTATATAAATAATAAAAATAATTAAATAAGGGTATAATAATTAACACTTGAAGTATTTATTAACAAATAATAATATTATTTATTAGAGATATTCGTATATTCGGGTTTGAAGTATACATGTTTTTTGGGTATATTTATTCATAATTTACATATATTAGAGTTAATTCCAATGTATTATTACTTGAACTATTATTTTTCTATTATATCTCTGAAATACACGTAAAACCAAAAAAAACTTGAATTCCTAAAACTACCATTGAAATTTTGTATCAATAAAGATATTTAATGTTTTTTCTGTTTAATCTTCGTATGTAGTTAACGTTAATTTATATGAATTTAATGTCCCCATCTATAGAAATAGGGAATATATGTGTCTATATTAGAAACTCTTTACTTCTTAAAGGTTTCGCTCTGGTTTACGTTCTGAAAAAAATAACGGAAGTTTCCAGTTTACGGTTTTCACAATAAAGTCGCTTGCTAAAATAAAATAACTATTTTTTTGCGTTATTGTGTTTTTTTACATAAAGATAGGATAATGAAATTCGATATTGTGAGATCATAAATAGAATAAAAATACTCTAGGGGCTAAACATCTTGTTTCTGACGATTCATAGGAATTCGTCTCAGAATTATATATTTAATAGTATTAATACATTATTAAATGCGATATAATTTTTTAAATAGATTTGATTTATATATATTTGATTATATCAAATGTACAATCATTTTTCCTTCATCAGAAAATATGCTGTGTCCCAAATTCAAATATATAAATATTTAAACGATTGAATAATATTTATTGTAATAAAAATATGTTTAATGCATCGGAAATGCCATTCAAATCACCCCATATGTCCATTTATTATATGTGCCGAGGCTTTCGGGCCATTTGTCATATGCCAATTTTTTCGGCAGTAAAATATTTTTAGGTTAAATAAATATTTATAAAGTTTTAAAGTCGGCCCTGTCCCTTGGATCCCCCTCGGCAACAGACTGGCTGCACTTGCCCCCACAGTGGAGGGTGACAGCTGGATTATTTTTCTATGGTGCGGTTTATTACGCGGTGCCAATATAGTGTGGGGTAAAATCAAATTTCAACAATTTTGCCCAACAAATATATAAATAACTAAAGACAGTGCTAATGAGGTATCCATTTGGATGAGGTGCCATCGCATACGACACATCTGGCGCATGTGATGATTTTAATTCGAGAAAATATTCAACACTGTTTATCTAGAAAATTACCAGATCCTTCAACCATTAAATATACGTTAGTCTGTATACGCTTTTACTTGCTAATTATTCAAGGAATCTATGGGAGATATCGCCATTATTCCCTAATAACCCATACACATACAGGAAATAGCGATCATTAAATTACTTGGTCCAATGCGCGACTCCTATGCCATGGGACAACGATTTTAAGTACATTACGCCCCCAGAATGTGTCTAAGATTTCCACCCCACCAGATGTTGCTTCACTCCCCATGCTCCCAACCCCCTGGAGAATCAGACAGTCTGACAGTTCAATTTAATTGCACGTGCTCCATTTTTATAATATATCGAATAAAGTCGGACGGAATGGGACGCGAATTGAGAACCGGTCATACGGATAATTCGAATCTGCCCCCATTCGCAGAACTAAAAAAAAAATGGACAAACGCGGACATTGGGGTGTGGCTGCTGTTTGAATCGTTATTCAGAAATTATATCATTTTTTCGACGTCTGGTCGGTTATACGGTTGTGTAATTCAATATGGTGTACTATAATGGATATCGAGCGGATAATGTCGCATTTCACAGTGAAAAATTGGAAAAAAGAGCAGACAAAATGGCTGGCTCCGGAGATAGATACAGATTCAAATCGTCTGGTTGCGGATTACGTTTTCAACTATCCATTCGGAAACCAGCCGCTCGCAAAAAAATAAGTAAAAACGACGCTAATATTTTCAATATCGCACAATTTCTCTATTTTAGAGGCGAAATTGAAATATTATATATAGTTTTCTTGTGAAAAATTTCAGATTTTTTCTCATTATAGCATACGTTTATATCAAACTTTTTAGATATTTCATTTTATTCGAACATGATTTAAAATATATATGATCAGATCTAATCAACACGTCGCAGATATAATCAGTTCATGTACACTGCGGAGCTGCAGCACCTCTAAACAAATTGAGGAAAAATATATTTTTATATCATCATCATCATTTGCCAGCCACAAGATACTCACTCGCTGATCGTATGGGTCTTGAAAGACTATCGAATGGCAGTTGAGACCAAAGGAACCTGAGTCTCACACGTGACGTCCATTCCGCGGGGACCCAAGCCATCTTGGTACGCGGTTTTTTGTAAAGAGTTTCCATCTCTTTGTCATTACTGACATTGGACGCGTATCTTTTACCCTGTTGATTTCGGATATTACCCTCCTGACTCTATCCAGGTAAATAGGAGGGGGTTTGCCTCGGTATTGGTTTTCCTCTCCTCTAGACGTTATCTGTTTGTAATAAGTCACAAGTGGCAAGTGTTTGTCAACGTTGAAAATACCTCATCAAAGAGAGAAGAAAGAGTATAGTAAGTTTCGAGGCTAGACCCGTTTGTCGGTCAACAGATAAGAGTTTTCCTTCCCAGGGTATACTAGTTATCAGATCAGATATATATATAAAACACATATAGATACAAACATACATTCTCGTACATATTTTTCCAGTGGTGCATTATTGCTAATAAAAAAATCTTGGGTTTTTAGCCAAGTCCATGCACTTGTCAACTGAGTCAACAGAATATAAAAATAACTTGTTTTGTGCTTTTCTAGATCACTTCACATAAATTGATTCAATTGATTTAATGGTTATTGGTTTGGTTTGTTTACGGGGGTTGCCAACCATTAATTGTGATGTGGTAGCGGGATGTCATGCATTTCGATGTTTTTTGTTATATTTCGATAAAATGGACCTAGTGGCTACAACTCCCCGGACGGGGTTGTGAGGTAATAACCAGATATTCTGAATCTCTGATATTTAAGGTATAGTTATAGAAGGTTGCGTAATTTTGAAAAATATTAATATAATTAATATTTATAAATCTGATCGGTGCCAGAGTGCTGTCTGCTTGTCAGCGTAGGGTATTGGATGGATGCGGGCTAGTAGCGGAGTGCGGAAGGGTCTCGCCGCTAACCACCGTGTCGCGCTGCGACTCAGTGCAGTCATACTTAAAGACAGCTTCTTTGAGCCACGTGTCGCCTGTCACTAATTTTATTATTTTTAATATTACTTAGCTCTTTATCTCACCTTATTTTTTTATATTTAATGTAAAATTTGAGCGAAATATACTTTTTTAACATTTAATATTCCGCAGCACCCCCAAATTAGTTACTAAAATTCCATGAAAAATGGTAATCAGTGGAGGCAAGATCTCGTGGGTATAGTGCATTGATGACCAACTTTCAACTCCGAATGTTGTAGTTTTTTCAGTCATATTTGTGCAAAATGCAATTTATTGTCCCGCTTAGTTAATTAATCTAGACTGTTTTTGCAGATTTTTAGATCATTTGGTCCAGCTCTTTGGTGATCAATCAGGTAGGTTTCGCGAAATTATAATAGATCACATCTGCACAAGTTTACTCTTCTACTTTTAATGAATATTAAGCTTTTGGTTGTGTTTTAATGACTTTACCATGTCCAATCATATGCTGAACGTCTATTAATTATCGTACTGGATCTATTTCTCATTACACGTTACTATTAAATTTAAAAATAAATCATTATTGTAACCAAGCTTCCAAGCGTTGTTGTTTCAGATTTTTACTCAGGTTATATGGAACTCAAATATCCAACACTTTCTCATGACTGGTTTCAGCTCGCTGTGTAAATATTGTTTATTTGCCATCACTAAACATCAACGATAATTTATGTGCATTTTGAGATAGATCTGACTCGACAGTGAATTTTAGTTCGTAATTATTTACCCTTCATTTTGGTTGATCGCGTGGTTCATTCGTGAGGTCAAAGTTACAAGAACAAAATTTCGCAAGCAATCTGATACTATCAGCTGTATAGTAATATTAGGAGCAAATTACACAAATTATGTTCCGCCCTCTCTGTGATGTTGTATTTCCACGTAAGAACTCATGTTTAATAATTGTACGAATTTTCCAATTTTCTATAAGTAAACAAAAATGGAATTATTTTTTTCAAATGATTTATCTAGTGCAAAATGATTTAGAAATAGAAAATATATCTCAGTGTTTTAATATCTTGACAATTTTTTCAAAATGGTTTATTCTATGAATGTAAATAATTATATCATGATAAACTTCATATTTTGGTTTTTTTACAAATATCAATTATGGTTTCAAAGATTTGTATATGACAATTAAAATTTGAGAAATACTTTTCAACCTTGACAATTCTCGAAATTTAGTATTATCAAATAGGAATCCATGGTTAAATCAGGTCATCTATGATTAAATTCGTGTAAAAAAATAGAAAAAAATACATTGTTATAATTTTGTTAGAGATAATTGCAGCATTTTTTATGCAAATAATAAAATATAATTCTTTATTGGTTAATAACAATTATTGTATTAAAGATTTGATGATTAGTATCAATTTATTTAATATTTTTCTGATAATTAATTATTACATTTATTTTTTATTAGAGATTTCGTGTCCGTATATCCTAAAATGTACAACTTATCCTCCTGTTCAAAATTATGACCGTTCTGGTTAATAATAATTAACTATTGATTCTCAAACTTCAACAAATATTTCATTTGGTGTTGAGGAGCATTCTTGCTCAACTGCGTCTTTTAATTCTTCCAGTGTTGTTGGTTTTCCGACGTAGACTTTATCTTTAACCCTTTCGCAAGCCGTGGCAAGCGAGCTTATCGTCCTCTTCTATAGGACCTCTTCTTCCAAGCAATCTGCTTTTAAAATTCTCATAAAAATATATATTTACATCACGATGATATTATGAAGGTGCTCCGTGCTGTTGGAATAAAATTTTCCAACTTCACTAAAGTCCTCCGAATGCGTGTTAAAACAGATTAAAGTAAATTTAAGTAATGGACACAAGTGTATACATTTTTGGGACACCTGTATTTAATCATCTTCTATCGAGCTACCAGTCACCTAATATTTAATCATTAATAATCAATTGCAATAGGCGAATAAATAATAAAAACAAATAATACAGAGTTTAACGGTATCCGTGGAAGATATGATAAACTTATAATATTTGTATATTTAAGATTAAACATAAAAACCATATAAACTGTATGAGAACTATGAGAAAATTTCTTACTCACCAAATTATATTCAAATAAATTTATTTTT
>JAGXCT010032908.1:0-16338 GCA_022495035.1 Philopotamus ludificatus
TGCGGCGCCCATGACGTTCATGGGCACACGAATCGTGCCCAGTATGCGTCATCATAGGCGTTCATTTACGTGATTCTTTCGATCGTTAGCATAAAAAAATTAAATGTAATAAAATTATAGCGCTACGTCAATAGATCAGGTGTATGAAACCTTTTTTTATACATATTTAATTTATTATCAAGCATTATCGATATTTTATAGATCATTTGTATTTCTTATTTACACAATAGCATGTCGAGCGTATTCATTGTTTTTGCGGTGCATAAAACAACGATATATCGTTGTTCAGCAGGCAAAGTGTTAAATGTTACGCAATAAAGTGAATATAGTGAGTTCGCACGTTAATATTAATGCAGATAAACAATACAGCCATTAAACAATTGAGCAATTTGTAGACAATAGGATGATAAAAATCACTGTGCAATAAATACACGTAGTCCTTTTTATATCATGATATTTTTTTTTAATAAAAAAATAAATAATAAACACTTCGATCTAATATATTGTTCTATTCGATCTGATATTTGTGTCAAGAATACGATGTTTTTTTTGTTTACATTAAAAACTGGAATATCTTTTTAAAGGTTATTATAATGCAGCGTGACTTTGAAGTGACAGAAAATAAATGTTTACTTGACCTGACGTATTTTTAATACAATAATGTCATATACGAATATGTATTTTCAATGGTCGAGTGATAGTATATCTTATTTTATCGTATATCAATTAATCCCGCCGAATTTCGAATATCGAATGACGTCATATAATGATTTTTGATCAGACGTCTCTCGGAATATATTCTACAATGGCTTTGTTTACTGTCGACGGTTTTATGAACTCCGACCTTAAGGTCCGCAGTGCATCTCTAATCATAAAGTCCTTATTTACACAACTGTATTGAAAAGCGGCAAATATTGACGAGAGAAATTCTATCGAGTGTTTTATTGTTTTAAATATAATAAAAAAAAATAAGGAAGTTTCAACGGCGATAGCTTGGAATATCCTGTTGATTTATTTTTGAGGTGAACTGCTCCCAAGGTCCCTAAACGAGCAAATGCTCTGCAATCGGAATTATATATTTTTTTAAATGATGAAAAGTCAAAATGTGCAAGATTCCGACCGTGATCCATTTGTCGAGCTTGCCAAAGATAATTGAGCAAGGCCTCAGATGATTTTAGAGGGATTCCGCAAACGTTTTAATATCAAAGTCAAATATGAATTTGTCGCTTGAAACTGGTTATTTATTTATTTTGAACTGATCGCATGTGTAAATATGCATCGGTTGCCATGAAATAAATTCCGAGTAGTTCATACAAATATACGAATCAGAAAATTTTTAATTTATCCTGAGATGATTTTCGCTAGTGCAACAAAAACAACGATATATCGTTGTTCAACAGTCAAAGGGTTATTAAATACAGCCGAACATTTATATACATCAGATAGATCCTTTTGATCCACAGAACACAACGCTTCTAATCCATTACATGGATCAGTAGGTCTTGTTTTAATAAACTTGGTTGCTAAAGATTGCTCTAACATCCTCTTCTGTGTCAGGATAATCTGGCAGATCTGTGAAGTTTTTAAAAAAAATATATGCATTTTTTTAGCTCTCTGACGTATCTTGACATTGGCAGCCATATCGGATGCTTACTTTATTTTTGGCTGTCGTATGTGTTTCAAGTGTTTTGTTGTGCTCGGCTATTTATTATCTGTAAAAAGAATTTTTGACCTAAAACAACAACATAATGATGAATCGGCCTCCATATTCGCCGAAAATGACGTCACTTACGGCATAATTTCGTAAGCGTGTGTATTTAACCCAGCGGTGTAGATTTGGGACTCCAAGTTTTTGATTTTTCTCGAATAACTCTTAATGTTAATCCTACGTGTCACAAACTTCTTGTATTTGTCTAAAAATATAATATATATAATCATTGCCCTCAATCCGCATCGCTCTGTATCGGATATGAGCGAGAAAAAAAAAACGCGCATGCGCAAGTGCGAGCGAGAAAAAATATCATGCCGTGCAGGTGGAGAATTCCCATGCCCCGAGCCGGGAGCGGGCCTCAGATCGATATTTTGGATTTTTCTACTAATACATATCATGAATAACCATTTTCATTCATAGAATAATCCATTTTTTGTCAAGGTATTGTCGAAGAATTTATCAATTCTTGACTTGAAATTTTTGGGGTTTATTTTCATACATTCATTTCATACAAAATAGCCCCCATCGGCCAGCGGCTGAGTTGTTGGTTTCGAGCCGTCGTGACGGATCGGTTAAATAAATAAATGAGCCCGGAAAAGCCTATAAATATGCTGCCGGCCTATATTGATCGGGTCCAGCATAGCGTATAATACGGATTCCGGTCGATAAAGTATTAATAAGCAAAATCTGTTGTTTTTTTACACAATATGGTTACAGATTCACCATTCATGCTTGATATAACAACACACAAGATTTTTAATTATTGGAAAACAAGTTTTCTTTGTTCTGTTCGATTTACTCCGTAAATATGAAATCATTACCTAATGAAATGCAAATGGAGGTAATTGAGATACGGTGTGATTGAGATTTGAAGGCGAGATTCTGCGAAGCTTTACAAATAGTTACAAGGTTTGAAAATATTCGAAAAATCGCATCAGTGTAAGCAGATATTATTAACCAATCCGTCACGGCGGCTCGAAACCAACGGCTCTATTTTATGATAATAGAACCCAAAACTTTCAAGTCAAGATATTGGTAAATTCTTCGACAACACTTTGAAATTTGTTGTTAAAATGGATTTATCCAAGAATAATTATATATTTTTATTAATCAAATGTCGCGTAAACGACGTGAAAACTCGACGATAATCCGCCGCGACTGAGGCACGCTGCCGGCTCGTCGCATGTGGTTTCACCACTTGCACAGCACAATGTTTTATCTCGCTCGCACTTGAACATGCGCGAGAGTTATTCGAAAAAAATAGACCCAGCACGACTCGGTTAATAATGAAAGGAAATTAATCTCCTGCCAGATCCAGGATTATTGACAATCATCTTTGGTCAATTTTGTGAGTAATCACTGCGAGCAAGGTTACTCCCGAAGAAGGAAAAATGTCAGAGAAGACAGATAAAGTGCCAGGATGAGTCGGATCCTCGATTAACCATTGAGGAATTATCGCAGAGAATCTCTATGGTCCACTGTACAGTCATATTTGATGCACCGATAAAGCAAATAGGATGAGAATTTGGAACAACGAAGAACGGAGAAACACATGCAATTCTTTGTTGTCTAGACAAAGAGTTCAACCCTTCTTACACCAAATTGTCACTGGAGATGAGAAATGAATCATTTACGATAACATTAGTCGAATAATCGACAATCCGAATCCAAATCAAACTCCTGCTCCGACCCTTAAATCCCGATTTGGTGGGATTTACGAGGAATAGCTCATTACGAATTATTAAAACCGGCTGAAACAATTACTGCAGATATTTGCTCTCAACAATTCGAATGATTAAACGAGAAAATAAAAGACAAAGGTCCTTGTTTTATAATAACATATATTAACCAGTGGCGTACGGTGGATTTGATGTTGGGTATGCTGAATGTGGAAAAAAATGCAGTTTTTTTTAATGAATTTTTATATTTTTTTTCCACATTCAGCACACCCAACATCAACACCACCGTGCGCTCCTGGTTAACCCTTTGCCTGCTGAACAGCGATATTTCGTTTTTTTCGTCTTATAGGAATTGGGATATCTTAATGACATTAGATAGCTTCGTTCTAAACTAACAATCCCTATAACTGTATTTACTTTCCGTATTCGTCGGAACTTCTATAACAGTTTACACCGTAATTAATTAGGATAGGAAACTGTAGCGTCGAGACGAGACCGTATGATCAAAAAATTTGTTATGTAAAAGTGTGAAATCACGTTTTAACACCTAACAAAATGTTCTGAATCGATGGACCACGAAAATTTGGTGAAAATTTCGGCCATTGTATCAAATTACACGCTTCGAAATGAGCCGTCGGTTTGTTGTTTTGCGCGATAATTACGACTCTGATAAAAATAATAAGAGTCAAGCAAGTTTATCTTTTGATAAAAATCGTCTTTTCACGTTTATCAACCGCTGTCCTTGGCTCAGTTTATCACCAGTAAATCAACCCGTTCCTTTCGTTTCTTGATGAATATTGCTATTAACATATACCTCTTGTTTAGCTTGCACACGTATGCATTGACCCACTGCACTCAAAGACACCAAAGATCGATATTATCGCGACAGAATCCTCGTTCATGCATAAAATTCAACTGTTACGTTGCATAATTGATTCGAGGAAGTGAATGAAAATCAATTTCCCAATCGACATCCTGCTCTGTGTCACTGCTCTCGTGAAAGGCACACTTCTGAGTTATTCAGCGGAACTTTTGCACAGTCGATGCAATCAGCAATCGCCATTATAACAACGTCTTTCATGTACATGAGCGTTATTATGTAAATGAATTTCAAGGTAATGTAACATAAGCAAGCGGAAGATGGCCACTGTTTGGCCAAGTCAAGATCGCTTACATACAATGTGAGATGCAGAAGGTTGCTGTCTGAAAATAAAAATATGCACAAGGTTTGATACAAAAAAAAATATAAGCTGTATAAATCAATTGTCACAATTTTTTTATCGCGTTGATACACTTTTCCGTGACGTATTTTGACATTAGTATCCGTATGCTTACATAATTGTCGACTGTCAAATTTCATTTGCTCGATTTCAGAAATTTCTTGTTTTTGGTGTGAATTTTTTTAACTTTTGGTGCGATTTTTTACTTTTGGAATGATTTTTTTGTGATGATTCACAAGAATGTTGTCATATTTAAACAAATATAAATCTATTTAAAGATAATGTGATTGACTACTTGTGAAGGAAATGCTTAAATCGAGTGCCAAGATGAGAATGAAGATGAAAAAAAACTGAAATAACGATGTTTTCCCGGTGTTGAAAAAATAAACACAGTTTTACACAGACTTACGCACACAATTGCTTCATGAAAATGTGTGCAAATGAATATTTGATATCCAATTGACCATAAGCAATTCTTTATCCTTCTCCTTCAAAGCTCTGGGATTTTCTGCTTGATAACATTGGCTTCAATTTTGAATAGATACCAGACAACTCTCCACTAAGAAGCAATGTCAATCTGTTTTTAGAAGGTTTATGTCCAGTGTCAACTGATTCTTCCTTCGATAGTGTACGTTCCTATCAGGCATTTTTTTCCAAAATAAAACCAATTTAATATTATGTAAGGACTACCTCATTTTAATTTGTCGAATCTTTTTTTAATCTAGTCTAATTTTCGCGTCGTAAGAAGGGGGTCTCTCCCCAAGCATTTCAACTCAAGATATTGATGGATTCTTCTTCAATATTCCCCAATAGACCACATCGGCACGGCTAAATGTCGATCCTCAATCCATGACGACAAAGATCTTTCGAACAATTTTTGCATTATCAAAAAAATATTGAAAATGTCGACTTTTTAAAAATGTGCGAAATAGCGAATTGTACGAAAGTAGAATGTGTGAAACCCAAGGGCCGCTTGTATTGAAAATTGCGTTAAAAAAACGTTGGCACAAGTTCGTGATGTATTCGATAGATATCATTTCGTAAGATTTTTACTGAAAAAAAAAAATCCGCCTACTTTTCAGTCAAACCTCGTACATTCTGCGGCACACGTAATAAAAATTAAAATACGGTTACCATGCTTACATCATGAAAAATGTACATTGAGCCCACTGATAAGCTGAAATCTAATCACTTCGCTTAATACACATTATTTTTTGACAACAAAATCATCGACACGAAAATAAATTAATTATTTCTATCAATTCTACGTGTTATTTTTAGGGATCGTTTGTAGATTCCTGCAATAATTTTCAGCGTACCAAGATCACGTTGCTTCTATTTCGGTACTAGTACCAAACCATCGCACTGGATCTTTGAATAGTTATCAGGTGGCTGAATATTGCATCATATATCGCTTTTTTTTTGCTGAAAATATTTGACACAGTGACCATTGTCACGCTGTCACGACTTGACGACAGACGTCATTTATAATCGAAATGCTGAAAACACGTTTGGTGTATTTGCGGCGCTAAATCCGTGCCGAAGAGGAGCATCGTTCGAAGATCTTTGCCAATTTTTTCGTAAACGACTCTGAAATCGGGCAGGATGACGTGCAACGAATCTCGTTTGCCTTTGTGAACCAAATCTGCGGTTCGTTACGTAAATTGGTCAAATAGGTCATACGCAAGTTTAAATTAAAAACAGAGATAATGCCTCGATTCGCCATTGTACACGTGTATGTATTATGGTACATTATACAAGGAAGCAGAGATTCAAAAATACTTCATCATTACTATCTAGAATATTTTCATACATAATGCATACCATCTGAAAAAACACGAGTTTTTCTAGTTTCAATATTGATTTCTAGATCTTCGATATCTCAAGTTATGTCAATAATATTATCTTCGCATGTAATCTGTACCTTAAGAAACTCGACTGTATTCAGAAGCGAAACTAAACCTTTTTTCCTGCATGCGTGAAATCAATCCGCCGCTTACGTGCCAAAAATCGGCAATACGTCATTTTTCATGCCGTTTTATGTCATTAATATCTTTGATATAACGATTATCTCTGATACCATCTCGTTATTGTATGTCAATGATTAATATATCATTTGAAGATATGGACATTGCTAGTAGCGACAATTAGTACTTGAAGAATTTTTAAGATTTCATGTTTTGGAGGATCAGAATTGTTCCAGCTTATAAGGAACAGAGAAAAATATGATAAAGCCACAAGAATTCGATAAATCGCTACGTCTAAAAAGTTGTAAGGCAGATGAGGAATTCTTTAACACTTTCGTGGCCGGTGGTGCCTATGTGGCATCATCACGAGTTCGACCATTTGTGGCCGCATGGTGCCACATATGCATCATGATTGCACCGACCGTTTGCGGCCGGTGATCTAGCATACACAACTGAACAATGAATACGGTGAATGAATTTTTATATCTGCAACTGCTAATGCTACATCTATTTGAAGTAATACTTTCAATAGCGTATGTTTTTGGTAATTTGATGCGGCCACGATAGTGTTAATGGCTTCAGAAGCTCGTCGAGGGTTTTAAAAAAAAAAAAAGATATATAAGTTCCAGAAGATGTATGAACAGTCAATAAATATGTAAGAGTGACCCTTAAATGTTGAAGATGGACGGAACACGTCAAAAAAACAACCGTCTTTTAATTTCTTCAACAGAAGGCGAAACTTGATCAAAGTATCGCCTTCTGCAGACCATCATGGAAGGAACAGTAGAAGGCAAACAATGTTTAGGAAGAAATAAGCTATAGTGTATCCGCAATATTTGCAACTGAATCAGATTAGGAGGTCTAGAATTGATCATTTGGAGAATAAACAAGTACATGTAGATCGTCTACGTCCTAAGACGGACAAGGCACATACATGAAGAAGAAGAGCCTGTTCTTATTGTTTAGGTAACCAATGAATTATTAGTAGTAGCAGTATGAACTACTTTGATTGCAAAGACGAAGGTATGCACTTCTTTAATGTCAAGGTAAAGAATTTATGAGTTAAACTAGATCTCTATAATTATCATAAATATATACTCTTGATCAAGTGTCTTAATAGGATTCATCGCACTGACGCAGAAGGCAAAACATATTATATTTATAGAGATTCTCAAGAGTTTACCATAGTACATGGTCTTGACATGAGGATTGATACAAGAAGTGCCAAGTCCATAGTCACAGTACATAATCGATAATTTAAAATCTTGAGTTCTTCTTCACAGAGTAGCTAGATTTATACATATTCATTAATATTTATGTCGGTTTTTTTTAATACTATTTTAAATATAGCATAAAATAAATATTATCATAGTGCCGTTTAGTACCAATTCAAAAATTGATTCGGTTTTAGTAACAGGATACGAGTAATATATACTGTAATTGCTGGTAAATGGTTTCATACATTATAAATGGTTTTTTTTTACCATGTCAAATATTTAATGTTTAAATATTTATATATTCACAAAAAAATATTACATAATTTATGTTTAAAATAAAAAGGTGCATCGACAAGTGCACGTATTTCATGAATTTAATAATAAAAAATCGTTGCGTCAATATATATTTTTTTCACGGAAAACTTATGAAATCGACGACCATTGAATTTACGTCGATTTTCTATTTAAATTACCTGAACAAAGGTTGAAGACTGAAAGACTGGGACGTGACCCCGCTCACCCGACTTCCGATGGTAATCAAATGCATCGAATTATAAAATCTAGTGGTACCCTGATCCATCGTTTTAAGTACAGTGTTAAATACGTTCCCAGATCCATCGTTTTACCTGGCGAATATAGTCCCTGGCCATCTTCTGAAAGGTTTGATATGCGAAAACGTCCAGCATTCTCGATATAATCAATCTCATTCATGTAAGAAGCAAAGGACTAGTAAGGTCATATGTTCTCTTTAAGTGGTATTAGCAGTCAGCATACATGTATCTATTAGGGGAAAAGCTTAGAAAATTCTCGGAATAATAGAAATTGAAATTTTCGGTAAATTTCTGGTCTGGTTTATAAAAATATATGGATCAAATCACAGCCCCAGCATAATTAGAGATACTTCCTGCATTTATTGTTTTTTTGTGCTTATTTTTTGTAGAGGGTACCTTGAAAAATGATTGATAGAGGTTCAACTGTACAATATTTAAGAATCCAACAATTAAACAGTCCGTTGTTTGCCAAAGTGTTACATTTCGAGCGCATCGCTTGCATTTTTCGTGGCAAATGTCACTTTTTAAAAAACGGTGTTGCCTGTCGCAAAGTGTGGACGCTCGAAAAAAAATTTTTTTTGTTTGCACTTTATGTCGATCGATATGCAAAGCTGTTTTCGACAAGGTTATTTAAATACTCCACATTGAGATATTTTCGTCGCACGTTTTAATTAATTAAATATTGATATTCGTATCGCAGCACCATAATCGACACGACTAGTAATTGCCACCGCCGTTGAAAACAAGACTCTATTGTCAACAGATAAATGCATTAATTGCTTCAGACGCAATAAATTAATTCGTTAATTCTATATACTGTTAATATTTAATTTGTAATATATGCAATTTCGTGTGCACGTTCGAGGTCGCTTATTTATATTTCCGTGTTTATACCCAATTTTTTTTTAATATCGTATTTTACTTGTTAAGTGTCGAATCGATCGCTAGTGGATGAATTAAAAAATGTCAATAGGGGTGAGGACTAACCTCGGCGGAGCAGCTGGCAACACCACGTGTGACGCTCTTCCTGTCAGGCGCGATAGGCTATCCCCGGGGTATCCTGAGCGGTCAAATCACAACGGTCACATAGATCGAGATCGATTCGAATCGAAACCGTTTGGCGGTTATTTTTGAAGGGAAGCTGAGGCACCGGGAGCCGGATTTAATTGAAGAAACGAGAGACGCACACGAGCTGCGGAGGCGACGCGCGCGAACGCACAGAAGCCGCGCCGAACTACAGAGGCGCTCATTCAAGCGCCAGCGGTCGCCAACCCCGCCGGCCCGAAAGGGGAGGGTGCCACTTGCGCCGACACCGCAACTCCAAACGAAATTTTTAACAACATACCTCAACATAAAGACATAATAATAATATTTGCTGGCTTTATTTTACTAAAAAAATTCAAACTAATATTATATTTAAAATATCCTTTTTCAGTTTATTATAAATCGATAAAATCGCGATTGAATATATGCACATATATATAAAACTAAAAATAATCATTCGCGCCATTTATTACAATACGTTTTTATAGCGTCGCTTATCTAAACGTCCGACATATTCTCATAAATCATATTTTATGGTAAATATTATACAATACATAGATAGTTTTAAATAAAAATCATCGTTCAAACAAAAAATACAAATGGGTCACATTCAGATAATGGCATTAATCATATTCTCCATAATTATTAGTGAACTTTGAATATCATTATTAAATTCAAATATTAATTAAATGTCAAATAAATAAAATCATTATTAAATAAAGAAATTTCCTCCTTCATTTATCTTTATTTACGCTAAAGTTATCACATGTGAGTACATAAAATTGTCATATCTTGTCATGCATGGTATGTCATGGTTAGTCCTAACAACTTTATCGTTGAAATATTATACACACACATTACTCTTTCCATTTTTCTTTTATTATTATTCGCAAATTATATCGTGCTTTGCAACAGCAAAACAGTGATAATGATACATGAAAAGGTACGTATGCGAATGACGTCAACACTCTAATAGACACGCAAGGGAATTTCCTATCCAACCCTTAACAAAAATCGCAAAGGGTCGCTACTCAACTCTATTGATTATTTCTCACTTGCGAAATGTATGATGAAATATTTTTAGAATATCGCAATGTATACCTATATTGTTGGCTGCTTAATGTAAATGTAAACTTTAGACTTAGTGTGTGACAGATATATTATATTATAGATTAAAATAATAAATTATTTATGTTTTTAACCGTCTCACATATATGTACATATGGATTACTATTGGTTGTACGTAATAAAAGGTTAAGATTGTTAGTAAAGGTTTAGACATACCTAAAATCTAAGTGGTTTCACATAATCGATTGCTATCCACTGTAGATAAGATTCAACTAATAAGCCATGTTTCATATAAGGTTTGATAACAAGAAATAATACGTGTAATTTGGTTTCTCTCATTTTTTTAAGTTGATTATTCTAAGTAGACCCCATTAGTTTCATGTCCTACGTATATAAAGACTGAGGTATCAAAACAGTGTTGTTTTTTGCCAAAAAGTCTTTTCACATATTCTTATTTTCTCCATAAGTAGGTGCGTGAAACCTTTACGACATCCATCAATAAAGTAAACATCCAATATAGCAACCAATGTCAAGATACGTTAAGCCTTTTCCGTCTATATTGTAAACGATTTACAGTCAACCCTCCTATAACGATGAAATCGGGACCACGCTATAGAAGCCAAAGCACCGTAATTAGACCTTAAACTAATTTTTTAATTCTAAGAGGGAGCGTTATAGGAGGGACTGTCGAACTTGTTATAGAAAACCGCGGTATAGCAGGAATGGTTTAGTGTTTTCAATTGTTTTGTATCTTTAAACCCTTAACTAACCTTTTTTTCATATATAGTATAGCGGGTTAGTATATGAGAACGTGAAATAGGTAATTTTAATTGAAATTAATCCAAAAAACAAATATCTCTCGATTAAGTCGATTTATTTTAGTATAGATTATATTTTTCGATTATTTAAAAGCAGGAATTCAAATAAAATGTTTATTCCGATGTGATTATTAATTCTTAGTGGAATTTAAAGCAAATAATCTATTTTATTATACTGATATTATTTAGGTGTATTAATAATAATAAAGTAAATAAGCCATATTTAAATACCTAATAGTTGGAATTAAGTTTTAAAAATTGCAGCGCTTGTCAAACAATATTTAGTCAAATAACAATTATATTAACCCTTTGAGTTCATTTTCAATAGGTAAAAAAACAACAAGGAATCTATTGATTCATGCAAATTTACTAATAATGGCTGGCGTTATTCATTTGTCAATTATATTTAGGGAATACTGCTAAATTATTAATTATTATAAAAAAACAAAATTAAAAGAGGTAAACATTGAGGCCCCCGAATTTATGAGGCCCCTCAAATGCGCGCGCTTCGTGCGCCTTTGTCGAAATTTCCACTGCTATAGGATCATAAAATAAATATGTATCTATTAATAAATAAATATACATTGGACCTCACACGAATACCGCAAACAATGATATATCGTTCTTTTCTGTTCCAATTAATGAATTCTGAGCAGTCAAAGGGTTAAAACAGCTAGGTAGGCAAATGTAAATTGCAATACACATTTAAATGTGTCTATTTTCTTAATCGTTTACAAAAAATAATACATTTTTGTGGGGCCTTTTTTGCAGCAAAACAGTGTCTGTGTCTCCACAATCTTTCGTTTTAAATTTTATATGCAATTTATAATATATTGAATAAATTCGAATCCAGTTTTACCCATCACTTTAATTCATCAATGTATCTCAGTTACTATATTTAATTCAAAAATATATTCTATAAAAAAAAGGCGCGCTAAATTTATCGCCACTTCCCACATGGGCGTCCGTGTTTCAAACGCGTGAGTGTGCGTGCCTTGCGCGCATGCGCAGTGAGCGCGGCTCGCCGCCCTTCGATATGTACGGTGAGTGTTTGCTTCTGTCTATTTACCAACAATTAACGTGATCTACGCCTCGTTACGAACGTATTACGATTAGTTTATGTATTTGACGAGCGGATATTTAAACTAAGTCATACGTATCGACATTACGAACGTTTATAACCTAAACGTCAACCATTTGTTGTTTTTAAAAGTGTTAGGCGGCGCCGGTCTTAACACGTTACGCAACGCGCAGGTTTCCCGCTCGCAATAAAAAAAAAGTAGTTTTGTATGTATTCGAAATATTACATCATTGCTGCGGAGTGCACAATAATAGCGCGAGTTTCATGAATTCTCGACTAGAATAATAATAGGGTTCAATGTCGACGTTTTCACGTCGTCAATGATATAATCGGTGTTTTTTTTTTTACAAATGTACATTTTTAAAAGCGCAAATACGTTTAAATATTATTATACATTCTTAGCACAAGCCCAAATTACGTTAGATAATCATTTTAAATCGTATTTTCGGCTATATTTCGATTTCGTTTCAACTTTCCGCCAGTGTCATTGTTGAGATATAACGACCGAAATAATTATCGATGCAATTATGTAGCCGATGCACGTATTATTAATTATGATGATTATGCGAATATACCGCTGTGTAAAATGCCTGCATTTACGTGCACATTCCGTGGCGGTGAGCTGAAAGGAAACCAGGTATAGAAATTACAGGGGGGTAGATGATTTTGCGCAAATTTCGACCGAATTTTCAAAATTGTGAACAACATGATTATACACTTTCATAATAATTCTACTTGGACGTGGCGTGATTTTCTTCGAGGTATGATTGGACGTCGATAATTGGAATTCCTCCTCGTAATTTATTTTAATGGGGGTATCTTCTGCATATATTATTGTCATGGCTTGTAGGTAACAATCGATGTGTCGTGATAATGTAAGATAACCTCGACTGAGCCAAGTTAGTAGTAGGATAGGTTAACCTTTTTAAATGACACTGACAATGCCTAGGGGATGATTGCAAGTTAAACAACCCACCACTCTTGCATATTTAAAACATCTTTATTACAGTCAACCCTCCTATAACGTTTCCTGTAAATCGCTGTTTTCTACATAATTCTAATATATTTAAGGTCAATTTAGATATTTCGTAAATCTATAATACATTGCCGAGCGAAATGAAGGTCAATGCTTTTGGGTGACAAGATATTTTGTAAAAATCAGCGATTTAGAGCAGGGTTTCCCAAAGTGTGAGCCGCGGTGAAATATTAAAATGAACAATGCGGCAAATTTGTTGGAATTCTCAATTCTCGAAATTTTTGCGCCATCTTTTTGCGCTCGCTTTGTTCAAGAAGGTAAAAAATTTTGAAAATAATCTGATGTATCAAGGGAGCCGCGGAAAAATCTGATGTTTTAAGGAAGCCGTAAACCGAAAAATTTGGGAACCTCTGATTTAGAGGAAACACTATAGACGATTTGAAATTTACTGCTTTGCCATTTCGTTTTAACGTTTTTAACCGTTTAGACGCCACGGCGTGCAGGCACGCGAAACCGGCTAACAGCGCCACGGAAAAAGCTACTACGAATTTATTTATGAAATAAATCTAAAGGCCTCTGATACCTTGATCGTTTTCCCTTATGGTTTCCTTTTGACTCGCCTATTTTAAACGATGCACTTTCCGATCATTGTGCATTTTGCAATATGGTTGTTAACGTCGCCTGAATAACCCTTTATAGAGCAAAGGCTGAAATTGGTTAATAAATTAACTAGGCCGCTGGGTCTATATTTCCATGAGCGCCCATAGAAATGTCAACCTTAGTACTGTAACATGTTGTCGAGAACGCTTTTTTGGTTAATTTATTGTTATTGACAATAAGTATTGTCAATAACAATAAAAAAAATCAAAAAGAATTAATTTGCCCTATAAAGGGTTAATACCGAGGGTCTCTAAGGCCCCACCAGGGGGCCCTTAATTATGAGGGCCCCGATGCTTTTGCATCTTTTTGCCTTAAGGTAGCTACACGGCTGTCTGATGTAGTAAAGTGAAATGGGACTAGAAATTGTACGCAAATAGCGGGAAAACATGAATTCCGGGCACGTAAAACCTGGGTTCCACTGTATAATACAATTTTTAAGGGGGACAACCCAAAAAAAGACGATGTATACGGGAATCTCCTATTTTGTCATCATCATCATAGGCGCAACAGCCCCATTGTAGACCCTTGGCCTCATCCAACGCCCTTCTTCATTTTGTCCGGTGTATCTCCTGGTAAGTTTCAATCATAGAGTGTCCCTCTATACACAGTCCAACCACCTCAGTCTTGGTCTTCCTTTCCTCCGGGGATAGGAAGGCTTATTAACCGTAAGCCTTTTCGACGGACGACAGTCCCGCATTATTGACACGTGATCGACCCATCATCCGTCTCAGAATCCTTCTCTCCAGGATATCCAATTGTCGCTCATCTTGTTTTGTCAAAGCTTAGCATTCAGACCCGTATGAGGGGCATGTACAGCTTGACAAAAGTATCTCGTCCGTAGATGCTTTTGTCAAAAGTAGCACCGGTTTGCCAGCATTGTTCTTCTTCGTACTT
Source organism: Philopotamus ludificatus (assembly GCA_022495035.1). Classification (NCBI taxonomy): domain Eukaryota; kingdom Metazoa; phylum Arthropoda; class Insecta; order Trichoptera; family Philopotamidae; genus Philopotamus; species Philopotamus ludificatus. The sequence continues at coordinate 14,887 of JAGXCT010032908.1, forward strand.
CTTCGTACCAAATTGATTTCATTATTATTTGTAACAAGTGAGCCGAGATATGTGAATTCCTGGACGGCGTCGAAGCTGTAGTCGTCGACTCTCAGGGCTTCAAGGATTTGTCCTTGGCAGTCATCAGTCTCATGCCCATTTCCGCTCTCATTATTTGTCATCTGGACATAAATCTTTTTCCACTGAACGGGATATTTACTCCGGTGATGTAACTACATATGAAATATGATCTTCATCACTCATTTCTCAATGAATTAAAATTAATATGAAATAAAGGGATAACCACCGCACGATCATTTCCTCTTTTACCCTTTGACCGCTGAAATACGATATATCGTATTTGCGAAAAATGACGAACACGACGTTCAGTGATCATAGTACTCGAGATCTTTCTAATGGACTATAGCTCTCAGTGATCATAAACATTTTTTTAAACAAACGCAATCGATCCTCGATCGTTCTTAGCAATAAATTAAATTAAAGTATCGATATATCGAGATATATCCAGAAAAACGATGATTGCGGGATTATTTAATATTGTCAAAATGGTTGTTTGACAATATTGATATACCGGGATTTCACCGTATTATATATATATATGTTGTATTAATAATAAATCATTGGGAACAATGATTAAACTGCGCGACAATGCTCCATTCATAGATCAAACATGTGACATTCGCCTTAATTTGTTTCTTTCGCAATTTTTAGAAATTTTTTCAGCGCCAAATATTTGTTCGTCAGACGACTTTTTCAGATCAAGTTATTCCGGTCCTCATGGCCATAATTTATATAACTATTTACTAATCTGTGTGTGGAAATGCGGTTTATTTTCTCTTGCTCCGTGCACGAAAATATGTTTTTTATTATTTGCAATAAATAATTTGCCAATACGTACACTTTGTTTCTGGCGATTTCTCCGCGAGATTTTCGCCATGTTTATGAAAACAAAATTGGCAAAATGAATAACCGGAAATTGGAGCGTATATTTTAACCGCTTATTTTCATATGGAAATCGTAAAAATAATTATTTTCATGAAAAAATTCTTACGAGTACGACTGAAATTTTTATATAAATTTAGCGAGGGATTTGCGAATGTGAAATTTTATGGGGCTACCGGCCCCATTTATTAACCCCCTTGAGAATTTAGGACGCGTAGTATTTATTTTTTATTGGTTTCTGACTGCGATCAATATTACTAAACCTAATCTGAATAATTTAATTTCTTATCCAGTCACAGGGTAGTGAAGTCGTAAAGAAAAACGCGACTACGAATCCGATTTTAAAATTATCATATGAAATATTTTCCTTTCAATTAGTTTTAATTAGCTTAATAAAATATGTATTGCCAGATTAAGGAGATGATATTTATGAAAATAATTAAAAAATCCACTGCTCTCGTCTGGCTTTATAGCCTTACCGTACCGATGGGGTTATATAGGGCAGTGCTT
>JAGXCT010032909.1:0-25596 GCA_022495035.1 Philopotamus ludificatus
TTATTGGTCAACAGATTAGGGTTTTCCTTCCCAGGGTATACTGTCTTTGTGGTGAAAAATCCGGTAGAGACCAGTGATGGCCAGTAGTTCGTCTTTTCAAGATCACCAGACGTGGAAGTTCTGCACTCAGACGCCGGATACTGCCAGCGCGCTACTAGTAGAGAATCAGATTATATGTCTTCTTCGTTAGGTGCCTTGTCCGTTTTAGGACATAGAAGATCTACATGCTATTGTTTTTACTCCAAATATTTGACGATTTTTCTCGAGCAGATAATATGTAGAAGTATGCCATATATACGAGATACATTAAAGAAACTGGTAGACAGAAGTGTAAAATAGAGAATTCTTTATAATTTCAAAGATTTTATGTTATATATCCATATGGTCAGATTGTGCGGCGCACACAAACGTCGGATAATGCCTAGAAGGAAACTATAAAATAAGTGAATGCCCATAATTCGTCTTTTAAAGCACACCAGACGAACAGGGGGGCTAATTGAAGATATGCACACAGGCTCAGGGTCCTCTCGGCGCGCTAATGATTTAAAGATCATATTAAATAGGTTTTTAAAGCAGTCTAAGGTTTGTACGCAGATCCTTGTCGCCTTTCTTCTGAAGATGTTCGTGAGTTTGCATTTGGCGTGGCCGCGGTGCGAATGTGGCACGCTCTATCGGTCCATGCTGGTGACGTAACACTTCGTTCTGGACAGTAGGAAATGTAAGCACTGCGTCTAGAGAAGCGTGAACTGAGCGCGTGAGTAGAAATAGAGCGTGTAATCCGCGCTATCACTTTTGGTGGAAGGCGTGACGCAACGCGTGCGTCGCTCATGATGCACTTCTTCTTTTTCGTACGCGGTTGCGTCACTAATAGGCACAGCCTCGATACCTGTGACAGCGTCGATGGCTTCGTACGCCATTTCTTTCAATTACAGAGTTAAATGGAAGACCTATCTATAAGTGATCTTGATGATAATGTAGATCGGTATACTTCTGCCCGCTCTGACTTGCTAAAGTCTTCCAAACCAGCATTGTGAGGACGAAGATTAAATGCTGATGTAGAAGTAAATGTTTTTAGTAGTTCTTCATCCCCCATTTAGAAAAAAAAATTCAAATACATGTTTAAGTGGTTTCCGACTTCGGCTATATTTCGAAAACAGTTTTCCCCTTAAAGTGTGCTAAATGGATCTGAAAGAGACAGTAATCGGAAGGAGCAAAATTTGAAGAATATGAAGGATGTGATGGAACATCTCAGTTTAACTCCTTATTTTTTTCTTTGGTCGTTCTTGCTTTCTGAGGGCGTCTATTATCATGGTGAAGAAATTCCCTTTTTGTTAAACAAAATTGGATTATTTTCGAGATTAATCACTCCAATTGTAATCTACAGTAATCGTTTCATACAGTTTTAATAATTCTAAATGAATTATTCCTCTTACATTCCACCAAATAAACAAAAATACTTTTCGGAGTCCTAAACCAGGCTTAGGGTTCGGAACAGTAGCTGGATTCGGAGAAAACCGTTGCCTTTTCAACATTATTATCGTAAACGAAACATTTCTCATCTCCAGTTACAGTTTGGTGTAAAAAAGGTTGAATTCTTTTCTCGACATCAAAGAATTGCATGTGGTTCTCCGCTCTTCTTCGTTATCCAAATTCCTTTTTTTTTTTGTTTTATCGATGCATTGCAAATGTGACTGTACAGAGGACCTTGGAGATTTGAGTCTTTGCGATAATTTCAACGATGGTTAATCGAGGATCTGACTTTAAAGGAAACGAGGAAAATCGAGGAAACTTTAGTCTTTCAGACTTTATTAAAGGCTTTGCTAAGAATTAGTTGCAGCAACTGTAAGAATAGAGCATTGTAAAATGCCTAAATACCAATGATTATCGAAATATAGAGGTTTTTTTAAATGTAGAGGAATTAAGGAGTAGATAATTAAGCTTCTTTTTAGTATAGTGCTTTTTTAATTATAGTACAGTATGTCTTTGGGTTGATTAAACTGATTTTGAGTAGGTGGGTTTAAACCTAAATATCTCCAACGCAGACTGTCCCTGACTAGCTGTCACACAATCTCCACTTCATTCCATCTTTTACCAATCTTCTTTCAGCGAATCAGTTTCTTCATAGACGGCATCTTGTTCTCTTCCGCTATAGAATCTACTTGGTTAATTAATTTAACATATAACATAGCTTTTGCAGTATCTACTTGTCTAATTTCGCTAAACCCCTATCTCAATGATGGTGAGTTTCGCTTATTCCTATTGGATGAATACCCATAGAATCTTAAAAATCTTAGACCTAGGCAGACAGTTGAATATGTGACATATTACATTATATACAATCTTTTTTCTTAAATAGCTGAAAGGCTGTGTGTGGAATAATGCGGGTTGACGTTTAACTCCGACAGGTATTTGGCAATATACCTCATGAGCATTAGAACACACAACCTCATTCTATCATTAAGTCACTGTGAGACTATTGTTGAACTGCAAAAACAGTGTACAGAGATTGTCTTGGTGCACGATGGCATATAAATTCTCCAGCTATGGCCAACCATAGCTAATGTTAATGTACTTTGTCAGCGGGTCACTCTTCAGGTGTATAATGATCTACACGAGATACAGCTAGCAATATATAATGGAACAAGCTTAGCGTATATTGAAAAAAAAAATGCAAAAGAAATAAAATAACAGAAAAAAAAATCCTGAACAAAGAGCAGATCAACGAATCGAATATCAACGAACGGAATATTTTTGGACATCTGAAAGAAAAAAGGTATTGCTCTGCTGCATTCCTTGATATAACCAAAGCCTTTGATAGAGTCTGGCATGAAGGACTACTGTACAGAATCCAAAAAAAAAATTTCTTCATCATTTTTACATAATCTTAAAATCGTACATTTCAAATAGACGTATCCGCGTCTCTGGAGTATTAACTCTGGAGTACCACAGGAAAGCGTACTTGGTCCAACCCTGTATTTACTATACACTGATGATATATCCCACACCGAAAACACCCTAATTACCACCAATGCAGACGACATGGTACTCCTGGTATCACACGAGGACCCAGACAAAGGTTCCGAAAAGTTTTAAGAATGTCTATTATACCAAATTAAAGTCCAAAACTTTCGCCTTAAGAAGGAGAAACTGCCCTCCTATTAGCATTGATGGTGAGCTACTTCTATATACAAACTTGTATATAAATATATCAGTATATAAATATAGCTCATCGGACGCTATTCAAGACGATGATACTTAATTACAAAACCAATCTATGTCTCACCAATTTTGGATAGAGAGAGACTCGTGCTTATAATGCTTTCGCTAGCCTACCAGACATCCTCGACTGCCGTTCTGGTTTTAGCTGAGGTAGATTTTCCCAGCGAGATTTGGAAATACAGGCCAGACGTAATACAGACAATCTGGCTTGTATTGCGAGGCAGAGAAACCCGCGAAGGCTCGTCTGTCATCCCTCCCCCTGATTTTGACCGAAGTACCATAAGAACAAGCCATGCACGTGGCGTTGACGGACTGGAATCGAAGATGGACTGCCGCTTCCACCGGAAAAGTTGGGTTCTGTATCTTCCTGTTGGTCTTAAAAATCCAGATCATCTCCGTACGGAGATGAACTGGTTTCATCCAAGCCACTACGTGTCTTGGATGAAACCAGTTCATTGTCATTCAGTCAGTGTTCAGTCAATTGTCATCGGGGGACATTGTGCCTTCAATGCGAAGCTCACGCAACTGGGACTCTAGTTGTGTGAGGACGCTAGTTGTAAACATTGTGGTCACGTTGAACAATCTGCCGAGCACGTGTTGTGGAACTGCCCGGAGTTCGATCTGGAGAGACTGTAGATGCTCAGTATGATCAGTTCCACCCCTGGTCCCAATCGTCCTGCATTCAGGGACTTTTGTATGTTTGCCGTGTTGGAACGAGAATCAACTCGACACGCTGAACCCTTGCCTTTCTAGGCGTTGGTTATATATTTTTAGGTACGCCAACAGTATCCGGCGCCTGTGTGCAGAACTTTAATTGGGGCCCCTATCCCCTACCCATCTATAACAAAAAAACATTTTTGGTTGAAAAACGTGCTAAAAATAAACATAAAGAATCGTGAATGGCGAATCTTTACCCTCGTCGGTGCTGAAAATGCAAACAGTTATATTGAACAATTATTGTTACAAGACTGCGTTCGGACTCTCTCGATCGGACGATCACGACGTGTAACCAGAGATGTGTCCCTGTGACAACGCGCGTGTCGAGTGATATCGAGGTGGAGTCTGCAGCGATGATGTGGCCAGCTTGTCCTTCGAAAGGTGGTCTTTATAAACGGCCATGTTGAGAGGAAAGTATCCATGGCCGCCATAGCTCCGCATTACGTGTGAAGCATGTACTCCAATGTGGCTCCATCTCCCGATAGAGCGAAATGTAGGTGCGAGTTCCCGCTGCAACTGCCTGGAGAAAAAGAAAGATGGGCGGGACGCCTAATGATGCCAGGGCACGGTAAGAGAATATATAATATTTCTCTCAGCTAGGCGCCTTTCGGCGCACCTAATTTTTCGGCGCCGCACAATCTGACCATATGGACGTCGCGCGCCTGCACGGAATGTCCGTTAACCCTTTCAATGCGGCGGGTCTAAACACGATTCTGCATCTGAGTGCGGCCCGTTTTGGATCAAATTATTTTTTTGGCGAGGTAAATTTGTATTCACCGTTTACCGCTATATTAGACCATTTTCCTATAAGAGATTTATGCAAACATGTTGATTAGGATATGTTCTTCCATCTCAACTAAAAAAATAAACTCGATTCGCTTTATTTTCGTAATAATAAATCGAACAAAATTTCAATTGCTCAAACAGAGATTAAGTGAGAAAAAATGGGAATGCGAATCAAAATCAAAAATGCGAAATGCAATTTTCTTATACCATTACATCCGTACACGTGTATGTGGAACATAATGTACGTGGAACACCCTTAACAACCCCTGAGTCGAGATACGTCACCGTTACTACTGCGGAGATTTGAATGAAACACCACGCGCGATTTGAATCGTTACTATTAATATTTACATATTACATGGTTCTTATAAATTTCTTGTGATATGTTGTATATTTATTGATAGCTGTGTTTATTAGCTGATTTTTAAAACAAAAACCATCAGTTAACTCGGTCTAGTTTACATGTAACGACAAGTTAAAATTTAAAAGAATCTCGCGCATGTACGACATGCGGCCGCACCCTGGGACACGATTTGTTTGCGCATGTACGTCATGCGCCCCGCACTGAAAGGGTTAAAGTAGCCTAATTTGACCGACTATAGAATTGACCACAATGAGTACCTCCAATGCTATTCAGCCCCTCAGTCGTGGTTCGTGCCCAACCTAATTCCTAGCTGATGTTCATCTTATATTTTTTTAATGTAGCTTTATTTACGTTGTATTACTAAATAAATTTGTTGAATCTATGCTGCTTTACCAAGTATTTTTCAAATATACTCTGCTCTACCTTTAAAGACTGTGATGGTAATATGTGACATAGAAATGTCAAACCAATCTTTTATTATTTAAGTGGCATATTAACCCTGAGGCGGGTCTTTGCCACCTGGAGGATACCTCCGTCTCAACCATGATATCATGACGGTGACGGAAGTTCTCCAGGTTATCTTAGTTCTTCGAATACGGGTCAGGTCGCCAGCCAATAGCCCGGGAACCGAGTTGTCACGCGTGGATTGCAACAATAATAATCAGACGAGGTTAGGGCCAATTCGTCTGATCGGGTGCTACTGGTAACGCACACGTCACTGAATTGGCCTGGATAGCAGCCAGGCTCCTCTTCTTTGGTCGGCACCCTCATGTCTGAGGATCGTGATCATTCTTGTTCCGAAAATTCTTGATTTTGTCTCCACAGGATTCTCTGCATTGTGCATCCCGCATCACAGCTACTACGATGGAGTCTGTGGCGGTCTTCACTCTGTCGCTCCAGCGGGTAGAGTCCCTGCCTCTTTCCCTGTGTCCTTGTACGTTTCCAAGCGCAACGAGTTACTCCAGGCTATCGTTTTTCTGTCAAGATGCCCAAAGTATCGAAGAATCCTCTTGAGACATACGGTCGAAAGTCGGTCTTCTATGTAGTTCTCGAACGAAACTCTAAATATTACGATATGTATAAAAAATCAGAGAATCCTACATTCAGGAAGAGAAATCCTTGTGATGTCATGTAATATCCAGTCACAAAATAGAGAACTGCTTATTCTGTTACAGTTTCAATAGGCGTTAGAACAATACAGTATTGTTCCAATGCACGTATATGACATATTATGATGCATGATCAAGTTATTCGGGGCCGGGTACTTTCCAATTTTACCGGGGAAAATTTCTATCACCTCCGGCCATACTGTCCAGTTAATTGATGATTAATTCCAAAATGCAAATAATAAATATGCATAGGGTACCGCGGCCTCGAGCTTCCAATAATTTTGTCTAATTGCCGACCTTCCAATTTTTATTCGCCGTTAAAATTTTATGGACAAAGGGTCAACGCCGGATTATCAGCAAAATTTATCAATCAACAAAAATCCATTAATAAAAATCAATAATTCATCGGGAGAGCCGGAAAAAAATACTCTCTACGGTGATATAATGTTTATATGACATTTTATCGTGTATACAAAAGAGTGAAAGTTTTTACCGAACGTGTGTGTACTCACTATGGGCCATGTGCGGGTGATAACGAATAATAATTAACAGCCGAATATTGCTCTGTGCTGTTGACAATACCATTCGTATTAATTATTTATGTCAACTTTTAAGAAAATTACTCAGAAACTGCTGATATCATTTGTTGCTTAATATTATATTGCTATATTTTTTTTTTTTAGCAACTTGTGTATTTTTCAATTAGTGAATAAAATGTGACCCAAACTGGTATGCTTATAAATAAATATGAGAGGGTCATTTAAGTGAAAATTCACTTGACCCTAAGGGCAAAACAATATAAATTTCTATTCGATGATTGCAGTATATCGTGCGTTTTATTTAATTATTAAAAACATTTATTTGGAACAAAAAATCGTTACGTACATCGAAATGCATGATAAGTTAATGGACAATATTTTAGATTTAAAATATATTGAGAACCTTTGGACGAATAATAAAAATGAGGATCGATTGTTTAAGGCTTCGTATATCATGACTAAATAAAAATAATCAAAAATATTCGGTATAGATAAATTATCTGCGATTTAATGAGTCCAATTGTATATTCTATGCATTCATAGTAATATATTTTTATTTCAATTAAAAAGTGATAAAAAATATCATTTTTTACATCCATTTGAAAGGGATTTATGTGGCATAAAAATTTAAAAAAATCGTGAATTATTTGTTTTTTTGTTTATTTAATACACCCGTGGCGGAAATTTTTACCGCATCGTACTTTTCTACGGTAAATATACTTTAAATACTTTTTTTTTAGTCTGATTGTTGATTTATAATACTGTGATCTATTATTTAAATTATTTTACAATTTATATAATTACATCTCGTCATTAAAGACGAAAATAAACAGAAAATAAGAGTATTAAGATTTTGTTTTATCAAAAATCGCTTTGTTATGTCTTATAAACTTATTTTAATTATAATTAGTTATTTGTAATAAATCAAATAGATCAAATAGTTCAATTAAATCAGTTACAAAATTATTAGCCCTGTATAGATATTTTTATTTTTGAGCTGGGCTTCGAACCGATATTTTTTTCTAGATTTCGTTCCGGTTCAATTAAAAAAAAATAACCGGTCTTTTGTATTTCATTTTTAAATGTTTTTATCGGGGCTTTGGACCGGAAGTGAATCGAAAACCAAAAGAAATTTTATGTCCGAACAAAACCCAGGAGCTGAACCGAAAAAAAACAACGGTTCATATAGGTTTATTGTACATTTTATGTACAAATAAGAACAATTAAAAAATGATCACTCGGAGCTGAATTTAAAACTGAAAAACAGGTTATTTTTCAGGAGCAAAAACTAGAACCGAACTGATATTTTTTTTAATACATTTAAATAGCTTTCTAACAATAATACATTTAAATAGCCTTCTAACACGAAGTGGGTTTTTGCCAACTAAGAGGACAGACACTATGCGATCTCCGCCGGTTCCGGGCTTCTTCTACCTACCTCCCAAGCACTAGTAGAGGTGTGCCCGTCTCAATCCTGAAGTCAGGACTGCTATGATTGTCCTCCAGGTTAATAAGGCTCTTCGAATACGGGTCAAGTCGTCAGCCATAAGCCCAGATTGTAACAATAATAATCAGACGAGGTTAGAGCCGGTTCGTATTTAATTTACCTTCTGATCGAATGCTACGGGCATCTCCAGTAGGATACCCGTCACCAAATCGGTACGAATAGCGGCCTAGGCTCCTCATAGTCCCGTAGAATCTGCGGAATCTTGATTATGTCCAACCTCAATCGCTACCACGTCCGATACCTCAAAATACATTCAACTCTGACATATTATATAGATATATTTTTTTAAATTAAACCGGAACGAAAACCGGACCGATATATAACGGTTCGAAGATCTATTTTTTTCAATTCTTTCAACCTTTCTGTTATTGAAATATAACAAAATCCTGAAAAATAATGAGGTTAAATATAGTGGACTAAAAACCCCAAGACAGTTTTGATAAATTCTTAATTAAAATAATGAATCCCTGAAAAAATATGTACATCTATGTCATCATCATCATTTGACAGCCACAAGGCTCTCACTCGCTGAGGGCATGGGCCTTACCAAACTCTCGCATGGTAGTCTAGGCCAAAGGAACCTGAGTCTCACACGTGACGTCAGGGCTCCCCTTTCGTGTCCATACCGCGGGGACCCGAGCCGTCTTGGTATGCGGTTTTTTATAAAGAGTTTCTCTCTCTTGCCCATTGCTGGCATTGGACGTACATCTTCTACCATGTTGGTATCGGATTTTACCCTCTCGACTGTGTCCAGGCAAGCAGGAGGGGTTCTTCTCTAAGGCGTTATCTGCTTATAACGAGTCACGAGTAGCAAATCGCAAGTGATTATTAGCCCTGTCGCGCAATAGTAATCCTTTAATCATGGTAAAGACCTCATTAGAGAGGGGTCCCCTAGAAAGAAGGAAGAGGAGCGAAAGTATCGAGACTATACCGATTATTGGACAACAGATTAAGGTTTTCTTTCCCAGGGTAATACTGGCTCTGTGGTGAGAAATCCGTTAGAGACCAGATTTATTTATGCACATATGGATATGTGTACATATGTAACTATATCTGGATAAGTATATCTGGTATTACCTGGGAAGGAATACCCTAAGCTGATGGTAGATAAATGGATAAAATTTCTAGAGAACCCTCTCTCTGAGGAGGTCTTTTTTTAATCAGATAACGGCCAGAGAAGATGAGAATAATTTCTGAGGCAAAACCCTCTCCTACTTGTTTGAACACAGTCGGGAGGGTAAAATCCGATACCGAAAGTGGTAGAAGATATAATCTAATGACAGTAATGGCCAAGGGAGGGAAAACCCTTACGTTATGTGTGAGACTCAGGTTCCTTTGCCCTCAACTACCATTCGAGAGCCTAGTAAGGCCCATAGGCTCAGCGAGTTAGTGTCTCTTGGCTGGCTGATGTACTACATCTGTTTTACGCAGTTAACATTATAGATTCATCAAAAAAAGGTTTTGAAACACTGTCATACGCCACCTACTCACAAAATTGAATACATTCCTTCGCTTCGATAATCACAAGTTTATCTCCAAATTATTCAAACAGATCTCCACGTGTGACATTTATAGAAGGCGTATCATATAAAAGGTGGACTCTTGTCAAGAAAATAGAAATTCGATACGAAAACTGTAAAATGTGTACGAACGCATTAAATATAATGGCCGCGATTCGCATTGTTATGGATATGCATTCAAATGTGTCGGTTATATATTTTTTTTAAAAACTGTTATGTTAGGGCTGTCCAAAATCCCAGTTTACACGTGTTTGTCCGCGACTCATTATATAACATGTTTATAATAAGGCTTGCTCCATATTTGCGGGCCCGACTGATATAACCGGCCATTGTGTTTCACAAAAAGCCATGAATATTCAAAAATATGTTTCCATGTCGGCTACCGGTTTGTGCAACGAGACCACAATGGGTCTATTTACACAAAACTACTAACAAGACCTCCTCCAGTAATTTTCCGAAAATGGAAATCGAGACTACGGTTTTAGGAAGCGGTTGCGCAACCGTGATTACACAGTAATTAATCGCTATCGTGTAAAACACGTAAAAATCAATTGTGCATACAAGAGAAATTGTCAAAAATTAATTAATCTTAGAAAGTCGAAGGTCTGATCGTGTACCGGGCATATTTACATTTCTTAGAATATCAAATTTGCATATTTACGCGATGAGTAAGTAATGCATTTTAGATGCCAATTATTGCTCAAGGCAAAGGTTGTTTGTGTTCGAATGATTAAACCGGAGCATAATATCAATTTTAAACTAGACATCCATTTTTGGAATTTCAAGTCTAATCAAAATAATATGGATTACGATGTCACAATGAAAAACTAGATTACTGGTAATTCCTTGAATATTTGCTGGTATGTTTTTGGGCTTTGCAAATTAATATAGCTACTTATAATGTATTGATAAACAGATAAATGTTGAGTATTTACTTTATTTTATTTATGAAAAGTATTAAAATTTAATTATTTGTGTTGTATGCCGGTTTATTGGATTATTTTCAAGAAAATGACAATTAAATCGCCACGTCGAATGCTAAGAAGAAAATTTAAATCGATAGCTTTAAATGCGTTTTGATTTGTGTCCGTGATTTTGATGTGACCTTCTAAAACGCATTATGAACTTATCTTCATAAAAAAAAACAATAGAAATTCAATTAATCAGTTCTAAATACCAAATGATAATAGATCCCCTTTTAATCAAATTTACCTAAAATGTATATATGAATCCGATTAAAATATTTTTTTGATATATATACACATATACTGAGAGTCTTTTTTTCTGGTCTATAATTTAAGATTACTTTAATCTATATTTTTAAATTAATTTATATTTCAAACAATATAGAATTTCATCATCCACGAAGATAAATATTAATAGAATAATTAATTCAAGCGAAAAATTATGAAAAAATCAGGGTGAATGAGCTAAAAGTTGCAATCTAAGCTCCCTTATTTTCCTGTGCTATTTTTATATTCCTAGAACGTATTCCCGTATTCCTGAAACGCTCCTGGAATTCACAAATAAAACTTTTTATGATTAGAATAGATAAAAAAATGAAGTAAATTTAAGCTAGCCGTGCCCTTGGGGTCTATTTGGGACCCCAACTCTTTTAATATAATTCCTATATGTCGCAAGCTATTTTTATTTGTCTAAAAAGTCTAAAAAATAACTTTATTCGATTGTAATTGCGGAAAAAAAATTGGTCCCAATGTTTTTTCTCACTCGCATCCGGTACGATGTACCGAGTGCGAGTGAAACGTACTAGAGGCGTGCTGCGAGGACTCAGCATGTCCTCAGTCAGCGGCGGGACGTCGCCGTGTGCGCATCGTTTACGCGTCACATTAGTAAGTATAAAAAATCAGAATTTGGTCAGTATTTTGGATTTTTCTACTAATTTATATCATGAATAACTAGTTTGTTTTTTTTAAATAATCGATTATTAAGCACTTTTTTGACTTGAAATACTTGAAGTCTATTTTCATAATAAATATACTCCATCAGGCGACGCCGATGGTTTCGAGTCCCCGTGAAGCATCAGATAAAGCAGTGGTTCCTAAAGTGGTTCTTAGAGACCCCCAGGGATTCTTGTAATTGCTGAGGGGTCTATAGTAAATTTAAAAAAAATGTGGGAGGGGGGATTGGCAATTTCAGGGGTCCGCGAAAGGTTTAAGTACAATTAAACTAATTATTACTCATTATTATGAAAGTTAGAAAGAATTGGTAGACATTTTTACGTCCCGAGTAAAATATAATTAAAAAGAGCTAAAGGTGTAACATCTGCGTTTGTTGCAAAACTTGTTCTATACAAACAAAACTTGGGGAGAGAAGTATTCTCTCATTTTTCAAATCTTTCAAAATTACAAAAACGAGATGAAGATTTGTTTGTTTTTTGTCACAGATTTGGAGAAATTCTTCACTTGATTATCCCCTGATTAGGCATTGGACCCATTGCAAGACAAACACCGATGACTCCATACTAATACAGGAGCAACTTATTGAATTATTCACAAACTAAGAGTTAAAACCAACGTTTAAACAAGGACACCACAAACTCTTGTACTATGAGTCACTGTACAGAAGCTGTTGATTGATTTACCGTCTTCTCATTTAGTAGAACGTGGACTCATCGTGAAAAAAAGAAACCGAATGAAAATTAGTGCAGAGGTTGTCAATTATGAGCCAAATATATACATTTTCTCGATATGTGGATTGTTTCATAGATTAAATGAACATCTTTCGGTCAAACGTCATAAAATTTCACTCATTTGAAGTTGATAGGTTTGAAAGGGGAAAGTACTCATATGGGTTAACATAGTTTGGGAACTAATACTCAAGAACATTTTTTTTCAGCAACACAGCCACTACCCTTTCAGTCAATGTTTACCATCTAATGTCACTTCATTATTTCAACCCATTGATTTTAGACGCAGATCTAAGTAACTGTAAAATCTATTTTAATCAATGTTTATAAAGAGTCAGATGACAATATGTACATTATTTTTAATCACATTTGTTAATATTCTTTATTTTATTTTATTAAACAATCACCAAAATATACAATTACATATTTATTTAAATAACATACATATAGATCATTCAATCATCTTCGCTATCATTAACAATTCTATATATTCGACTCTTTTTCGAGATCGGTTGTGAGTGTTTATAATTTCGGCGAATTCTGAAGTCAATTTCTTGGAACATTCTATGTCAGCTGACGTAATTTCTCCTTGAATTTTTACATTATGTGGTGAGAATCGCTTCTTAACATTTTCAAATCATCCTCTACTAGCAGGAAAATTGTGTTTGTTGATCTACAGATGACGATTATGTTTTTGTCATTGCAGACTACTATCCATATAATAAGAGTCCCTTCCATCTTTTCTAATACAGTCAGTTCCTGACTTACACGATTTCGACTTACGCGATTTCGGACTTTTTCAAGAGGTAAAAAAGTATTGCTTTGAAAATAATCTACCATTTAAGATCCGCCTTGTGATAATGACCAAATAAAAATAATATTACTTCCTCAGAATACAACCCTTATTATTCAACCAATGAATGGGTACATACATTTAAAAAGTATTACCTACGAAATGCATCTAGGCAAGCAGTAAGAGCTATTGATGGAGAGAACGGAAAATGGAAGAGAACGGAGTTGACGTAGTTATTCAAGAACTTGTTGAAATGACTAAGGAACTAAATTTAAATCTCGAGGAATTCTTTAGTTTGACTAGGTCATTCAGCGGAAATGAGCAACGATGTATTGATGGAACTTGAGGACAGGCGAAAAGATGATTTTTTTCAGAGGATTTTAAAACGATGGATGAATATTAAACATGATCCGGGATGGATCGGCTGGTCCCGAAGCTCAAGACCCTGATGAACGATCTGCGGAAGTTACAAAAATCTGTGAATAATGATATTGCATGCTACACTTTAATTTATGAAGAAAAGAAAAGGGCTAAAAGACAAATAACACTGGATCGATACTTGAAGTAGTTCGTCCATAATTATATGTATGTAGATTTATTTTACTTTCACTTATCCTTTGAAACTAGAACATATATATTGCCAAAAATGCTAAATTTTGTGCTTTCGACTTACGTGATTTTTTGACTTACGCGAAAACCTCTAGTCGCGTAATACGAGGACTTACTGTATAAATTCATCCAACGCACTTATATTAACATTATTATTTCAATTAGATAACCTTTTTTTTTAAATAATTTGCACAGGACTTTCTTCAGAAGTCGAACTTTTCCAGGAATATGAATTTCAGATGTATTTATAATTATAATGGTTGATAAATTATCATTTTTATAAGATACATTATTTGTTTAAAATCGTAGAGAATAAACTTCGGGATCGATCAACTTTCAGTCCATCTCTAATTCCAATGGCGCGCCGTCCATATGGCCAGATTGTGCGGCGCACACAGGCGCCGGAAGATTAGGTGTGCCGAGAGGCGCCAATAGAGGGAAAATTAGAATCCATCACAACATAATTCATTAAACTTCCTTGGTTGTTAATTTTTGGTTTAGGCTCTAAACTTTAGAGCAACACTAGTGTGCCGAGCTCTCATCAAATCTAAATAAATTATTTGTTCTATTTGAAGAGATAAAAGGATTAAGAGAAACTTTAAAGCATTAATTTTAATACTAAAAGTAGAATATCGATAAAATCTCACAATCAACCGACTCTATTCTTGATGTACTAAAAGTATTATTATGTTAAGATTAAATATGTATAACATAGTTGAAACACAATTGACCTTTCAGAGATCGGCTAAAGCAATAAAACAATTGTATCCTTAGCATAACATTGTTGCCTTTCGACCAGAGTCACATCTTAAAGATATTTCAATACAAATAAAATTATTGTTATAGTATATTTGATTTAGAATAGCCAGTCACGTCGATAAAATCTGTTATTGTTAATCTTTTGTGGATTAGCGACAGCCATGTTTGCTAATTCTTCGGTCTGTGATTCTTGTCAGATAAAGCAGCGAACGAAAAGTCAACCGTTGAAGATTATTATCGAAATTGTATAGGAAAGTGACCGGAAAAATTTCCTCCGCCGCGTCAATATCGCCATCTTTGGTAACATGGCCCTTTTGACGCGTGTGTTATATAACACCGAAAGCACAGTCGGCGTGGTCAATGCGGCCGGTTCGCCACACCATTAGCAGATAATAAAGAAATAACCCGTAGCGCAACAGTTTGAAAAATGATTTTCACAAAGTGTACAAAAATTTTGTAACGATTTGTTTGCGGTCAGTGGTGTAGCCGGGGCAGCGAGTGACCCCACTCTTCCGCCCGGGAAAGGGAAAGTGGCCGAAGTCGCCGACAACAAACGCCGAAGAACACAAAACTCGCCGGCCGACCAGCAAGCTTGGCCTCGATTCGGACACCATGAAAGGACTCTTTGAAATTCTTCTAAAATCGCTGCTCGAATCATGTAATGCAGGTCTCGCTTTCAGGAAAAACCAATGTGACGCACATCTTTGAGAAATGAAGACAGGGTCGTCGGATGTTTGTTGTCATGTCGATCATTGAGGTCAGCTGCGGCATACGAGGTAAAATCGCTAAAAAAAAAAGAGATTTTTTCAAAATGGAATATTCTATAATGTCAAAAACAACGGTCCACATATATCACCGTTGATGGCATGGGCGTGGGAATGACTACCCCACCTCACAATGAAGTAATTTGTAAAGAAATTCTCTACAGAGGAAGACCAAGGACGGCCTTTAGATCGTAAACAACATGATACGAATCTTTTAATGTTGGAAATTTAAAACATTACTTTGTTTTTTTTTTAATAATATTCAAGAGAGTTTCCAAAGAAATTCGCGATTTAATATTTATTCTAAAGAGGGCGCGTCGGCCATATGGGCAGATTGTGCGACGCACACAGGCAGGTAATTAGGGGCGCCAAGAGGAAATAATTTTAACATATAAAATGACAATTTATTAAAATGAATTCACCACCATCATCACCATCACCAACATCATTATTTGCCAGCCACAGGGCTCTCAATCGTTGAGGGCATGGGCCTTACCAAACTCTCGAATAGCAGTCGAGACCTAAGGAAACCGCAGGAGTAAGGAATAAGCAAACCGCAAGGAGTAAGGAATAAGCAAACCGTCTTAGTATGCGGTTTTTTGTTAAGAGTTTCCCTCTCTTGTCCATTGCTAGCATTGGACGTACATCTTCTACCATGTTGGTTTCGGATTTTACCCTCTCGACTGTGTCCAGGCAAGTAGGAGGGGGTTTTACCTAGGTATTCGTTTATTCTCTTCTCTAAGGCGCCATCGTTTTTCTCGATTGGCCTCTGTGTGACTTAAAGATACTAAATCTGACACAGCCCAAGAATTATTAAGAAGTAATAGTAACATATTTTTCTTTAAGCATTGAATTCCCTATGAACTGTATGAATCTGATTAATAAAAAATAAAGGAAAACATGTTCAAAACAGTTTAAATTAAAATTAAAAATTAACTTAAATGTGATGCCAAGATATGGCCAGATTGTGCGGAGCACACACACAAGCGCCAGATAATTATGGGAGGGAAAAAAAATATAAAATAATTATTTATCGAAATCGAAAATTGATTGCCCGTTGCTTGTCTTTTCAAGCACACCAGACTTACAGGGGCGCTAATTGAAGTTCTGCACACAGACGCTGGACACTATAGGCGCGATACTGAGTTTAAGCTTATTTAGAAAACTCATATTTTTTTTCTGAAGCCTCTTTGCATTTGTACAATATTCGTCCTTATCTTGTTATTCAGGAAGACGTTTTATCACAGGAAGCAATATTTATCTTAAGACGATGATCTCTATCTGATGAAATGTGGAATATAAATCCAATAAAGGTATTGCGTCAGAATTTTTTGTTAAAATTATACCTCGAACTGGTGGTGGATAAGAGAAGTAACATAATCGTTTTTTTAAGTTTGATTAACCTAGCTATGGAACCCTAGCCTATTTGGGACCACAAGTTTTTTTTCGATCTACTCTTTTAGTATAAATCTTATATGTCACAAACTTCTTGTATTTGTCTGTAATTGCGAAAAAATATAAAAATCAGGCGTGATGTTTTATCTCGCTCGCTAAAGGGTACGATGTGCCAAGTGCGAGTGAAACGTACACGTACCGCGAAGACTCAGTCAGGGGCGATATTTTGACCTGCTAATATATATCATAAATAACTATTTTTATTCTTAGAATAATCATTTTTTTTAATATTGATCAAGAATTCATCAATATCTTGACTTAAAATGCCTTAAGTCTATTTTCGTATATTAATAATAAATAGTAAATATTATCGACATCGACTACTGCGACCGCTAAATTCTCGTGGCACGTGTCAACTAGCACGTTTCACTCGCACTTGGTACATCTTACCAGAAGCGAGCGAGAAAAAATAACGCGTCCGTTATATTTTTTTCCGCAATTTTAATTAGATATCAAAAAACTAATAACCAGTGGAAAAATACTAATATAAAAAGATAGAGAATATATAATTGATTAAAAAAGGAAAGACTTCAAAAGATCTACGATGATGAGATTGATTCCTCCATGACCATTGTTAAATTAAGTATTACTCAATCATCACCAAAACGAAAGCCATCGATGTTATAACACTAACAACAATTTTATTCGTTTGCGTATACAGTCAGTCCTCGACTTAAGTCTGCGATTATTTAGTTCCAAAGGTTTTCGCGTAAGTCGAAAAATCGAGGAAAACACAAAATTTTGTATTTTTTGGCAAATTTTTTTTTTAAGTTTAAGAGGATATGTGAAAGTAAAATAAAGAAATCTCAAAAAAATATTATTTATTGGACATATTGCACTTAACAGAATCTACATACATATATTTATGAACGGACTACTTCAAGTTTCGGTCCAGTGTTAATTGTCTTTTAGCCCTTTTCTTTTCTTCATAAGTTAAAGTGTAGCATGCAATATCATTTTTGTAATATAAATATCGCTTTTGTGACTTTCGCGTTTTTTAAAATCCCGTAAGTCCGAAATCGCATAAGTCGAAATCGCGTAAGTCAATGACTGACTGTATTTTATCAGGATAATTTCTGTGTTTTCAATGATTATTCGGCATGCCTTTTTCTAAAATTAGAATTTACGATGGACCATAAACACTTTCTCGCAATGAATCGCCATTGAGTTCCTAAATAAAGTCACAGTGCACACACATACACATGGATCCGAATGCGTCCAGGCCCACGTGGTATATTTGCCAGTGACGTGCGTAGGACTGCTGGGCCACTGTTGTTATTGCCAGGGGTGCTCAACCAGTTATCTATATACATAAAAAAAATAATCAATCAAAAGATAAACGGCACGTGACGATCTTGATAACGTTATCAATAATTAATATTAAATATTGAAGACATGCGTTGACAATCCCTGGAGTGTTGTGGTACGGGCAGGGCACCCAAGTAGGTCAGGCAGATACTGTACACGTGTCGATGGCCGGCCCAGCTGCACGTGGACCGCCCTACACTATGGACTTGGGACTCAAACTGTGGGACGCAGACACTACGATGACGACGTTTAAAATTCAACATATAGCGTCTTTACGTGTCGGGAATTCACGTTTTCCCGCTATTTGCGTTCAATTTTTACAATCCCATTTTATTTTAGTACATTTAGTACCCGCATTTACGTCCTTTATTTCCCGCAATTTACGTTTGAAAATTTTCAAATTTAAATCAATTTGTAAACATATTTAATTAAATGATATCTTGTTTTGTAAAACAACTTTTAAGCTTAGATGCTTTGATGGGAGCTAAGAAAAGAAAACATAACTTATTCCTAGATAGATACCCTGCTCATCCAACAAATTTAACACTGAGGAATATAAAATTAGCCTTTTCACTTTAAACTGTAGTAGTGAATCTGCAGCCATTAGACTTGAGAATATGGCTACCGCAAAAATCTGGTACAAATAGTATTCTAAGGACCCAAATGTAATGTCGTATTTTTTTAATAAAACTAAAATTCATATTTCTAATCATTAATAATAATTATCAATATTTTCTATGACCTTTTGCGATCTATTAGGTAAATCTAAAATGCATTTCTTAATAAACCCCGGGAGGTTATAATCGAAATAGCCTGAAAGGGTCGTTTTTTATTTCATATTTTGATTTTAAAAAAAAAATCGTAAATAATGCTCCAATGAGCGAAAAAGCTGAAAATGGAGGCAGGTCTGGAGAATAGGCTGGATGCAATAAATCTGTCAAACCTAATGTTACGACTCTTCTTTCTTCTTCATTGACTTACAAATACTGCGCCTTATGTGTTTGTGTCTCTCAGTCAACGTATGGAAGACCCGAATGCCTTCTTTTTGCATCTTTACCATTTTTTCAGGTATCTTTTGATCGAATCATGGCGCCTGCCTATTCTGGCTAATTTCGATACCAAGAGTCGGATTTTTTTCAACCTTTTCATTTTCGTCTACCGGAAACATCCACTTCAGACTTATTTTTCAAATCAATATTGATTGATTTAAATTTTTTGAACCATCTTTGCAATTTCCTGATGTTTATTGCGTCTCCATAATCATCACAAATATTTTCGCTTCCGCGGTGTCATTTTTAAGGCAAAACTGAAACGCAAATTTTCTTCCGAAGGACACGTCTCGGTCAATATTAAAGGGACACGTAAAAAAGATTGGAGATTTCTCACGACGCACAAAATATTCAAACACGTCTTACTCAGTCATAGGACTGAAGAAAACTAATCTGAATCTATGCTTTCACGAAAATGCGACATTACATTTGGGTCCATCTAATATTATTCAAATTGGAACGACGAGAAGATTCCAAAAAAATTAAGGTATCTATTTTTGATCCGATTATGACCCGTCATAGCTTGAAGGTAATTACAATCGAATTATGATTGTCAAGTTAATCGCTACTGAGCGCAGATAGTATCGGATGGGTGACCATTCCAAAAAATTCTGAGCGACGCTAGTCAACAGAGAGGGTGGAGGCCAAAGAGTAGATATAGATGATATATTAGACAATTCTTTCAACCCCGCAATCGCTTTTTTTTTTTTTTATCGGTCACTTCCAAATATGTAAAATAACCAGAGTTTCGCCCTCGGCATACTTCATACCGTATTCATTGGCGATATTAACAAACGTTATACTCATTCTTACGCCAGGTTTTTCGCGATTCATCGATCGTAAAATGCATTCGTGTTATGAAATCATCGCGTTTAATATGTTTAATATATAAAAAAAAATAATAATATATATTTAGTGATCCACCGTTTGACATTCGGCGGCTCAAGCTCCATTGAACGCATGGTGCGTTATCAAGTCGCGAACTTAAAAATATATTACGAGTGCTTGTTACGTGAGTGACATAATTTTTGAAGATATTTTTCTAATTATACCATCACGCTTTTCTTTTTAAAATATAATGCCAAAATTGTAGGAAATATTTTGCGAGTATTTTCTTTACATTCTTTCTTTTAAACGGTATGTACTCTATGATCGCACACGTATTTAATTATTAATATTCATGCTCGTGTGTACTACGTGAAGTATTAAGATGTGAAAGTTAAACTCATACCGAATTATGTAACCGTCACACTTTACTCCGGTCGATGGAATTTTTGATAACAAATTTTGTTCTAGTACATTTTTTTTAAATATATATTAATTTGAAATATACACATCCCTCGGTTTACACGGTAGATGGGTTCCGCATTGATCGATATCGCATAAATTGAGCCATAGATATACACGTAAATCGACACAAAAACTTTTAAGATTTGATTAAAAAAAATGGTACACTTGTTCCTGACGTATCCTGACGTTGGTAGCCATATTGAATGATTACTCTATTGTATAAATTATATTGGTGTGCTCAGTGATTTCTTATTTGTGAAAAAAAAATTTTGGTCAAAAACAATTCCGCTATGATGCATCAGCCTCCGTATTCGTCGGACATGACATCCCGTGACAATCGCTGAATGTGAAAGAATTACGTTTATTAATAAATGATTAAATTGGTGTCACGTTACTAAAACCAAGTTGATGATCATCGACAGGTGTAATCAGCTATCCAGATCTGTTAATCTTCCGGATCTGAAGAGCGTTGAAGAGTTTCTTTATCTCGGATCACTACTTACGAGTAATGGAAATTGTGAGCCGGAGATAGTACGAATAAGGATGGCTAAAAATGCAATGTCAAAGCTATCAACGATTCGGAAAAACAGGGGGATATCCAAAAAGACAAAAAAACGTTTAGTGCAGAGTCTGGTATTCTCAATTTTTCTCTGCTGAGAATACCATGGATTGCTAAACCCATAAACGTATATGTCCTAAAAGAAATGGGGAACTACAAAGATCTCAAAAGGATTCTTCGGTACTTTGGGCATCTCGCCAGAAGTAACGATAGCCTGGAGAAGCTCGTCGCGCTTGGAAACGTACAAAGATTCAGAATGCAGAGAATCCTGGAGAGAAAAAATCAAGAATTATCGGAACAAGAATGATTACGATCCTCAGACATGAGGGTGCCGACCAAAGAAAGAAATTGTTTTCATCGGTATCACAGTCCTAGCAAATCTTCATCCATCACTCTCTTCCATTTTCTCCGATCCCAGCAACGTCGCACCAACATCTTGCCAGTCTCAATGATGCTGTATCTCGCTGTAAACAGTCCAGCTACTTTAACCTTGGTCTTCCTCTCCTCCAGTGAGAGTAAGACTCGTTGGATATACGCTTCCTTCTTCCTCTTAGGATCATCATCGCGAGGATTCCATTTTCTTACATTGTTAGAGCCCAATAAGATTGACTTCATTGAAAAGTCAATTTCAGGAGTAAATATTCATGTCCTGTATGCCAGCGATGTTCGTCATCAGACTTCTAAGCTGGTTTCGTTGTTATGATCTATCAATGAGTCAAAATATGCAATCTTGCGGATTAAATTGAAGATGTGCTAATCGATTCCCAGTGCTTCAAGGATTTGTCATTGATCCTTACCTCTATATCCATTGCTGCTCGAGTTATCCGCCGACGTGCATCCTCGAAGGCCACTTGAGATCTAGTCACAATGTCGATGTCATCCGCAATAGAAGCTGTCCCAACAATCTTTGTCCATCTCCTCTAAATTAAATACAGTATAATTTCCATTATCCTAATTGATCCTAAAGACCCACATAACATAAATAATAAATCGTCCTGTTGATTATTGCAGCCAGAAAGGGACATGGACGGATAGAAGAATCCTTGAAGATTGGTTCAAAGGTTAATGGTTTCCAAAAATGAGATTTTTTTGAAAATATGAGACTCTCGCCAAATGAAAGCATATTAAAAACAAACTACCTTTAGTCACGGCGGCTCGAAACGGCGGTTCGAAGGGGGTCTCTCAGGGACCTCAAGCATTTCAAGTCAAGATATTGATGAATTCTTCATCGATTTTTTAAAAAAAATATTATTCTAATGTAAAATCGAATAAAAATAGTTATTTATGATCTAGTTGATATTTTGATACCGGATGCGAGCGAAAAAAAACACCGTGACGGTAGCGAATAATGTTATTTTTTTTTTTTTTTCGCAATTGCAAAAGAATCCCTATGAAATTCCACAATTAACCCAACAATTGCGAAAAAATACCTCATCGGCACGGCCAGGAAGCTTGCAAAATTTTCACCACCAAATTTCATTTTTTTTTATCAGTCCCTTGGATCAAGGGGTTTTTTTAATCCTTTTTTTTGTAAATTTTGTTTTTTTTCACACACGTCTAGAGACGTCTTTTTTTCACACACGTAACTTTGGGTAAAAATGTTTCTTCAATTCAGTATTAATATAACAAAAAAAACAGTGGCTCTCAAAATTAAATTTTTGACAATTATAATTTTAATTATTTTAAAATAAATTACTTTGTTTCAAATGAAATCGTAAAAAACGGTTCTCAATATGTTTTTCATTACTGTGTTGTTTGTATTTTCAAATTGTGAAAAAAATACAGTTGCTGTTTGCAGCTATAATTATTTATTATAGTAAAAAAATCAGTGGCGCTCAACATTTATTTTAAAGTATTTAAATAGTGTCCGTTATATCCGTAGATCCGTTTTATATAGGTAGAATAGAATAGAATAAAGAAAATAAACGGCAAAATACTAGGTCAGGCAAGTTTCTAGAAACGTTATGAAATCTCTAATTCCCAGAAAAAAATTCTGCTATGAAAAGAAATAAATAAACATTTTTTTTAAACGAAAATCCACTTTACTTATATATACGCACATATAAAGTTAATTATAAAAACAGTAATAAAATCCTATTTATTCGCCTTCAGATAATATTTATTTTATCATAAAAAAAAAACAATGCGTTATTGGTATTACAGATTATACCTAGACATATCCGTTCTGAAGACAATGTTCGATGTTGACTCACTTGCTTTAGATAATCCTACTTTGAAAAATGAATCAAGTTTTGTTTACACATATAAAGTCTGCTTTTTTATAATTAACTGACTAAAATTACAAAAAATCGTGTAATATAGTTGAATATCTGACGAATGATCAATAAATGTTATTAAATTAGGGATGTTTTTATGTAATTTTACCGGATATTTTGTCCGTTATATTGAGGTTCTATTGTAGATAGATCAACGATTAATTTATAGCCCCTGTTTGTCATTTATAATAACTAAATAAATCACAATAAAACGTTTTAAATTATTCACCCCATTATTTTTGCATTACTAGACTAACAAGTTCAGTTACATACTCAACATCGACGAATTTGGAAGCCTTTGTAGACTGAATAATGTGAGACTAAATGTAAATAAAATATTTCTTAACTTTATAGTAATTTTAGGAAA
The DNA here is from genome assembly GCA_022495035.1 of Philopotamus ludificatus. NCBI lineage: Eukaryota > Metazoa > Arthropoda > Insecta > Trichoptera > Philopotamidae > Philopotamus > Philopotamus ludificatus. The sequence goes on from JAGXCT010032909.1 coordinate 23,638, forward strand.
TCTATAATGGTTGTTATTAGTTTTACATGACATTTTTTTACCGATGTTTTTTTTCTCGTCTAAAAATACCTGGTATAATTATAACAAATTTTACATATTGTTGGTAGATCTCTGTGGTATTTATATAAAAAAAAACTACAAATTATAAGAATGACGTTAAAAAATACCCTCACTTATGTCGCGATGAGTGTCCAATTCTTCTGAATTAAATAATATGCAGAACCTGGTCAGTGAAATTTTAACATCCTGCAATTTCGAGTAAACCGCTTATAAGTTTTAAAGGATGTGGAAGGATTCGTGACTCGGACCATGGCGAGCCTTTACTCTCGCCGGTGGACAAAATGCAAACACAGTTTATAAAGTTGAACACATCGACACGTTTATTAATTATAAAGAATTGTTACGAGGCAGCTGTTAGGTTATGAAATAAGCACGTGATCGAGCGACGTCCTGGGTGCGCTCTCTGTCGCGACCTCTGACAATGACGGCACTCCTGGCGGTCGAGAGTCCAGAGTGTCGTAGAGGCACCCTTCCTTGATGATCCTCGACGAGGGGCCGGCTGGGGGCACGGAGTTGATCGTCTGCGGTCCCAAGTCGTGGATGCTGAGGCGGAGTCCTGTCTGATCTGGTTGGCTGCACTGATTATAAGATCGGTGTCGGAATAAATGGCCATACGGAGGACGAGAGGAGAGTCTCCAGAATCGTCATGGCGAAGTAACGCAGGAGCGTGTTCACGCTGCAACTGCGGGCGGAGGTCTGCGCGGGGGAAGCGTGGTAGATTTCCTGAGCCGCCGCGTATTGTTGCAAGGCACAACACGACGTTGGCCCAAACACGTGGAATAACCACCACAAGTTTAAAAAATTAACCAAAATAAAGTATGCCAAGATCTACACAGTTAAGTAGTGAGCAGGAAAGTCAGATCTTGGCGTTATCACATATCGCAGGGATGTCTAGTAGATAATTAGGGAGAACAGTTGGTTGCTCCAATGCCACGGTGATTAGATTTTTTTTAAAAATGGCATATTCAGCTGATAACAGGTCGCCTGAAAGATGGCGGAGCTCTCCGTAAAACAACTGAAGCAGACGATCGGCTGTTAAGGCGACTGTGTCTGCAAAATCGATTATAAACCCTTTCAGTGCGGCACGCATGACGTTCATGCGCACACAAATCGTGTCCTGTGTGCGTCGCGCATGTCGTTGATGTGCGTAATTCTTACGAACTTATCGTTACATGTAAACTGGAAGGAATTTGACAGCGCCCCATATGGTACGTTTTTGAGGTCTGTGGGGGCGTTTATAATTTTTTAGCATTTAGGGGGTGCTGCAGGAGTTCGAGTGGGCATTTATTTTCCGATATAAAAAAATAAGGTAGGCTCAATTGGTGCTTCACAAATCGATGAGTATTGTTATAAAAGATAATTTATTCCGTCAACCGTGTAAAGAAAATGATGTAGAATTCGAAAGACTTATCTTACATAAAGAAAAAAGATGGCTATCGTAAGGAAATTATTTAAAAATATTTTATGCACTATTTGATACAAATGTGGAGTTTTAGGATGTAAAAAATGAAACATATCTTTCGGATATATTTGAAAAGATGAATAAACATCTACTGAAACTTCAAGGATACAATATCAGCCTTATTAAAGCCAAAGAAGATGTACTGAGCTTTATCAATTAACTCAGATAATCTTTTAAACATCAATTAAAAGAAGATTCTGATCTGCAAGGATTCTGATTTAGGTACATACTGTTGCCACACTGACGCCCTTAAGACTAGACAATTAGTCCATTTTTATTAGACGTAGAAAGTGTTAATAAAAATTTAAAAGATCAGTTTATTCTGGTACAAAATGAATGTGAGGCCAAAATAATATACAATCAATGATTATAATGCTTTTTTGGTTCGTTTTCGCCATCGATACCCTCTTCTGTGGAAAGAAGTAAAATTACCCATC
>JAGXCT010032910.1:0-13895 GCA_022495035.1 Philopotamus ludificatus
TTGAAAAATTATCGGAAAAGGTCGGTACATCCTGGTTCAGTACTCAGAGGATCCTAAAGTAGTTGGGAAAGTTATAAAAAGAAGGTGTCCCACATGCATTCACGCGCGATTTTATGTTGCGAAATTGACGTGTGAAAAAATGATGGAGCTAGGTCTGAAGAATAAGCTGGATGCAAATAAATCTGTGTTTGTTTTTCTCAGTCAAAGCATGGGGGACCCAAACACCTTATTTTAGAAACTTCCCCATTTTTTTCAGGTATCTTTGAGTTGACGTCCAAGTACCGGTTGGGCTCGATAATTCTTCGAAACTGAGAGTGGGATTTTTTACAACCTCTTCTTTCAGGGTTGCTTTATCCACTTCACAGAAACGTCTACTTTGTTATGTTCTTTCGAAGGATACGTCTCGGTCAATATTAAAGGGACTCTAAAGTTTTTTCTACTCAAAACGAATTTATTGACAAAAGATTGAAGCCTTCTCACGATACAAAAAATGTTCAAACACGCCTCTTAGTCAAAGGACTGAAAAAAATAATGTTGAAACTATGCTTTCCGGAAATGCGATATTACATATAGGTCCATCTAATAAAAATAATTAGTGGCATTCACATTCCTTCACCATTTTTTGAAGTCTCGGTAGTACCTTGTCATTCCTAGTAGAACAAAACAATGCCTTCATTTTGAACGCAATTCAAGATCAGATTGGATACTTTCCTGTTGGAATGAAAGGCCATACAGATTCCTCAGTTGAGGCAACACTTTTAAGCGACAAATCACATTGAAATCTATCAAATCCATTTCTGAAGAACAGCCATCTTTTTGAAAATTTTCAACGATACAGATGGATAGTTTTTTAATGTCAACTTTTAAAAAAGGAGCTGAAACAAATTGTCTAAGTCACCAAACCACAAATCAAACTGTTTTCGCAAGCTACACGATATTTAAAGATTTCACGATTTTTTTTCAGCTTCTCTTTCAAACATGGAACATGTTTAAGTTCTCCACGACCTAGTTTGTACTTCCAGAATGTAAGTTTGTTGTAAAATGTCTGTACTTTAGATATCATTTCTCTCATTTTTATCTTTTCCCTGAAGTAGAACATTCAGTTCATTTAATTTTTCTTGTGACATACACAAGAAAGCCAAAATCCCGCAGCCAATCAAAATGCGTAAGCTCGAGTATGTTTCATCACCTTCCTTGAAAAAAACGACTATTGTAGATAGAAATTCATTAAAACGGCGAAGAACATGTCTATTACTCAATCAACGGTTTTCTGTGTGGAGCAGGAGGTCTCTATACTAGCATTTTAGCTCATCTCTCAGAGCCTTGAACAAGTGTCTTTGGAGAGCTCGAGCCCTCACTTGGTTAATAGTTTTAACAACACCTCATTACCTCCTTGAATTTTAGGTATTTTGTACACAGAGGCTGCTGATGAATAATGCAGTGATAATGCAATGGCATTCTATGACATTTTTTATAGATGGTTTGACTCGTGTCTTATGCTTAACCGTGAGTTTAACCAAAAAAAAGTTTTTCTGGATGCGTCTCTAAGAAGGCGGTTTCTTTAGTAGCTAGGAAGCTCTTCTTCCACAGACTGTGGAAACGGTCCGCTGACCCAGAGTACCGTGAGGCATTCGAGCGCCTTCGGAGAGAGTACAAGGCGATGGTTCACTAGGACCATTGCAACTACGTTTTGTTATGTGAGAAGCGTTTCATGAGAGATCCAACATTTTTTTGGGTTTACTTTAACGCAAAGCGAACAGATAACTCCGTATCAAAGTTCATGGTATTCGATGGTGTTACTTTAGATAGCTCCCAACAAATTCCCAATTCCTTTGCTCGCTACTTTCAGTCAGTATTCGACAACCCCATTAGTTTGTCATCCTATTATTTGAATGCACCACAGATAATCATCGACACCGTAGACAAAACTCAAATGTCGTTTGCTTTTGGAGAAATAAATTCGAAACGCTTGGCTGGACCCAATCGTATACCTTCATTCATTCTTAAAGCATGTCAAGATGGATTAAATATCCTTTCTCTACGTGTCCTTCACATCTTGAATGCCTAATTTCAAGATTTTACATCGAACAGAATCCGATTGAACCAATCATCCATTGCACTCAGGAGGCTGCACCCCACCTTCCCCTAACTCCATGCACTAGATGCATAAGGCGCTTACTCCCGCTACTTAAACGGTCTATCTAATGCACACTACCCTTAATTGCGCAGTTCCAGCGAAATGTAAACGATGTAATCTTCGCACACACGTTCTGCGAATAAAGGGGCGCACAATCGCTGGCCGCAGACATAGCATTAAATTCCTCTGAGAGCATAGTGATATCTCATATATCCAGTATAAACAAATTATTTGCTAGAGCGGTCTCGTTTGAAAGCAACTCGGATGCTGTTTAATATGCAGGGCGTTACTGATTAATATTGAAACCGACACCAGCGGCATTAATTTGTGTCGATAATGCACTTTCAATGATATCAGATCCTGTATACAATAATGGGAATTTTCCCCGTGAATCTGGGATATATTCAAATCGCTCGAATTGAAGGATTTTATATGTCTTCCGGGTGAAAAATCAACGAGATTGGATTTTATTCCCGGAAAACTGATTACTGAGCGCGATGGACACGAAGTTTTTCAGACTTTTTAATCAATTCAATCATATATAATAAAAACATATCGGAGTGCTGTGGAGGTCACCGGGGATTGACTGAATAATTTTAGTAAAACCACTTCCTCTTATTTTATTCTAATTGTTATTAAGTGCTTTTTATATAAATTGAAAATCATTTAAACTAAAATAAATATTTAAAGATGCTGCCATCCATCGATAAATCATTCTATCAAAACTCATTGCGTTGGATTTTTATTAAAAAAATTGACTCAAAAAACTCGGCGTCATACTGACTCGTTTTATGTTTTTTTTATTTATAAACATCAGAGTGAGGCGGCCCATAAGGGCAACTCGTATAGTATAAGGTATATATAATACGTAATTATGCACTATATTATTAAGATTTTCGTCATGGCTGTTCAAAACCAACCGCGCCATCCGATGGGGTTTATTTATAATGGAAAATAGACCCCAAGCATTGACATTCTTTTTTAAATGAATAAATTTAAGTTATTCATGATCTGCTTCATAATTTGGTTAATATTTTAGATTTTTTAACTAATCAATATGTCGCGTAAATGACAACGCTCTCGGCGATGTCTCAGGCTGAGGCTGAAGACTTGCAGCACGTGTCACTCGCACGTTTCACTCGCACTCGGCACATCTTACCGAATACAAAAATATTATTATTTATTTTTTTGTAACTGCAGACAATAAAGAACAAGGATTATTTATAATATTTATTCTTTACAATACAAAAAGTTGTTTCTTCTTTAATATACCCCATCGGCACGGTTAGGTGTTCTAAAATAGGGTTACTAACTTTTTTACGATATGGGTTGATTTTTCATTGATTTTTATTAAATATGGAGAGCCTATCTGGAACAAGGTCTGAATAATGGTCAAGACATGTTCCAATAAATAAAATATTTATGTTTAAAAGTCTGAGAGCAGATGGTACATTCTAAAGACTGCATAAAAAGAGGAGAAATTCCTTTGATCTATAATTTGTCATTGTTTAACGCTTTGGTGCCGGGCCTTCTGGAATTACTTTTCCAGAAATGCCACGATTTTTAAATTAATACCAAAAAAAGTAAAATGTTGTTTAACATATAACATACTGTAGCGGTGGCGTTGTATGCGTTGCACGTGATGTTTAAAAATGTTGTATACCCCTGAACCAATTACCCTACAGAACGGTTTAAAATGTATTGGATATTACGATTTCAGATCCGTCGGATCCGGCAATTCTCGCTAATGTAGAAAAATTCGATATATCGGAGTTCGGCAAACAAAGGGCTAACATTTCCCAACTCTTAATAAGAGTGATATATTCCTTTGATGTATCGGATAGAAATATAACATACCTGATGAATATTATTAATAAATAATAAAAATAATATAGGTCCTAAATATGACCCCTATTAAATTTTGGAATTATCATATTGTTTCCTCTCTGTAAGAGAGGAGGGAGTAGAAACTTAACTTGAGAACTAACATATCAGATCTATGGTTAACTTAATCAAACGCTGTTATAAACGACATGATTTGACTTAGAACCCCGTGTTATAGAAGCCAAGACAACCATACAATAATTATACAACAACCATAAATAAAGTGTTTTCGAAGAAAATCGAAAAATTTACTTAATTAAATTATATTTATATTTTGGAAAATCGTTGATGCCTCAAATTTTCCTAAAATATTATTCTACTTTAATTTTGAATGCATTACCTGGTAATTTGTGAAGGGGCACGGCCACACAGGAGATGGCCCTTGGGCGACACCAGCACAGCGAGTTGAAGGTGCAGGGCCGCTGCGCCCCTCCCCCCGCGCACAACAGGGCCGCCCACCAAAACAGCGCCGCCCAGCGACGCATGCCCCCACTTATGCTGAAAAAAAAATATTTAAATTAATTATCAGCGAATCACCCTGTATGCGCGGACCCTAGACGAGCCGGGCCTGCTCCGAAATTTAATATTATATAAGAGGACCTCGCTTTTCGCATATTTGTAATGTTTGTCCCGTACGTTGAAATATGGACTTGTAAATAGGACAAAGCTTGCCTCCCTATAAATCAACGGCACGGGAATATGGTTTATGGCATGAATGGCGAACCTGTGGCTCACGTGCCACTATTCATAACGGCATAATAATAATAATAAAGCGTGCAAATTAATAATTTGACAAAATAGCTGACGGTTTGCTCCCCAAACTAGACTGTTTGACGTTCGCAGTTTGTATTATATATTATGACAAAATATTTGTATGTCAAATCTTTATTTAGCAATACTCCGCGTTTGAATTCCACGGCACGCTCGCGTGCAAACACACACGTAAGCAATAACATCATACATAAATATTTATTTATTTTTATTGCGACGAGTGATACGTATTATAAAATTTCTGATCCGACACGAAGTATTAACCAATACGTCACGTCCGCTCGAAAACAACCGAGTCATCCGAAGGGGGTCTCTCAGGGACCCCAAGCATTTCAAGCCTAAGATATTGATGTTTTTTTTTTAATAAATTATTTTAAGCATAAAAATAGTTAATCATGATATGCTTTATAATTTGGTCAAAATGATAGCACTCTTGCCGAATACTGAGCTCTCGCACTCGGCATATCGTACCAAGTGCGAGCGAGAAAAAACATCGCGCGCGTTGCAACAGCAGCCAATATTGTTGTTTTTTTTTATTTCGCACATGCAGAAATTAAAGGATAATGATTATTTATAATATTTATTCATAAAACTCTTTTAGATAAATCCAAAAAGTTTGTGATATGTAGAATTTATATTAAATGAGTTTTAGGAGGGTTAAAAGCGTTTTTGAGGAATTCGAGATTTTTTTTCATTTCCAATTCTATAAAAGAAGAAATTTTGGTATTTTGGCATTATCTGCCATAATTAATAAATGGCGTATCAAACATACGCCATTTATTAACACTAAGGTAATTGCAGATAAAAACCTTAGCTCCTATTACTATCTTTAGGAATTTTATTTAAATCAAGATGATTTATAAAGGGATTTTTATTTTTAGTTTATAGTTTTCACCGACAGCTAAACCGCCTAAACAGCGCAACAAAACAACTTTCGTGTCCTGACCTGAAAGACCTGAAAGACTTCAATAGGTCGCAGGGAAGTTTTAGGAATTATTATTCCTCAAGCCAAGGCAACCATACAAAATTCGGGAAAAAGGCTTTTTTTTATTTTACAATGAAAGACTTTGATAGGCAGCTATGAAGGCCAAGAGTCAGTGCCCAAAGATGGAATAAGTTTACGCGTAAATTTCAATAGGCCACAGGAAAATTTTAGTAATTATTATTTCTTAAGCCAAGGCAACCATACAAAATTCGGGAGAAGGGCTTTTTTTAATTTACAATCAAAGACTTTGATAGGCAGCTCTGAAGGCCTGAGTCATGGCCCAAAGGTGGAATAAGTTTACGCGCCAATTTCAATAGGTCGCAGGGAAATTTTAGAAATTATTATTTCTTAAGCCAAGGCAACCATACAAAATTCGGGAGAAGGGCTTTTTTTTAATTTACAATGAAAGACTTTGATAGGCGGCTCTGAAGGCCATGAGTCATGGCCCAAAGGTGGAATAAGTTTACGCGCCAATTTCAATAGGTCGCAGATAAATTTTAGGAAATATTATTGCTTATGCGAAATAACAAGAATTATTTATATAAATCTATCATTTAGTTTAATAAATGCCAATATTTATTGGCATTTATTAAACGTTAGATGGTTTCCGAGAAGGTTCTAGGTTCGCCTTACTTATTGTGACTGATATTATTATTTAATAAAAATGAAAATAATAAATGACATATTTATACAATTCTTAAGACAACAACCATGGAAACGGATAAAATTAATTTGCATGATTTTAATAAATAATTGTGTTTATATGGACCCTTTTACATTCGATAACGATTATTATAAAAGTAAGTGAATTTTTAGGGACGCGTTTGCTGATAGAAATGACAAAAGTTATAATATTGGTGTTAATAATTGTGATATATAATGAAAGTGACATTATCCTTTTTAAAAGAAAGGAATATGAATATTTCTATGAGTGAATATAGTAATTTTGGAAAACAATAGACTGTAAAGACACTTCTCATTAATCCTACTCCATCAAGATCTTCAGATCCAGAAAAAAGTATTAACCCTTTGTACTCGAATGCCGCCCTAGAAGCGGCATCGTAGTTTTCCGTATCACTCGAATTCCGTCGCTATGACGGCATGCAACAAATCAGTTACGTATCATTTATAAAAATATTATTTTATATTTTTATTATTCTCACTATATTTATAAACAATGATAATATTGCACAAATTCAAAATAATAATTTATTTAATAACACGTGTTGAGGTATTGAGGACTTCGAGTGCAAAGGGTTAAACTATTTCTTAGTATGTTAAGGGATGATAAAACAATATATCATACTTTAATATATTAAATAATTACATCGACTCTTAAGAATCATGTACTGTGTCCGAAGCTACGTTTGTATATTTTGAGCTTATCTAACTATTGTTTTATTAAAAACTAAGTATAGCATATATTATTTATTATTATTTATTACCCCATTAATTATTAATATTTATTCATAATTTCAGGTAGTATCGGATAAACAAAAACCTTTTAAAGAAGGCGGTAAGGTTTAGACAATAGATGTATTGGATTAGAAGAAGATCCCAAATATATTGTTTCCTAGAATTCAAGAAATTACTTATAATTATGAATATAAAACACAATTAAAATACACTTCTTTAGTGTAATAAAGCAGTGATTTTCAGTGAACTATACCAAAAATACCTTCCATCGACGATGGTCACACGAATGATCAGACATTGTGTCCCAAATCTAACGAAAAATATCTGATTAGTTTTTTAGAATAGTTAACAAATTAGTGCCTATACAGATGAGATATTCATAATGGGCAGATTTTGAACGGCACAATGATACATGTTACAGAATAATGGGAGTGGCAATAGGGATGAGACTAAGGATCAATTAGACCAAAACAAACCAAGACGAATCCTCGAATCCCAGAGATTCGATGAGTACAGTTTCGAAGCCGTCCAAAAATTTACACATCTCGGCTCATTTATGACAAAGGATAACGAAACTAATTTAAAAGCCCTACGGAGGACCATGCTGCCAAAAAGATGCTACTTTGAACAAAAGTATCTGTGGGAGACCAAGGTCAAGCTTGAAACCTGGATGCTTAAATGTTGGGTTATGATAAAATAACATGAGAAGCTATACAACGATGCAATACAAGCAGCCACTAAAAAGGCTTATAGCCATCTAGCTTTTCTGTCCCCATATAATGCCTGCATAATTGAGACTGACCGAAAGATGGAACTAATAATCGGATGAGATGAAGAATGGTACTATATGATCTACATCCTTCGTCATTAGCCACAACACTCAGTGCTAAGCGTATGGCCCTTGCCAGACTCTTGAATGGCTCCTCTTTCGTGCCAATGCCGTCTGGTATGCGTTTTTTTACGAAGAGCTTCCCTCTCTTAGCCTTTGCTGGCATTGGACATGTATCTTCTACCCTGTTGGTATCGGATTTACCCTCCTAACTCTGACTAGTCAAGTAGGAGAGGGTTTGCCTTGGTATTCGTTTTTCTCTTCTCTAGGCGTTCTGCTTATATATGATTATAACAAGTCGCAAGTGATTTTTAACCCTGTAGCGCAATAGCAATCCTTTCATCGTAGGAAAACTTTCTCGGAGAGGGTCCTCTAGAAAGAAGGAAAAGGAGCGAAAGTTTCGAAACGAGGCCATTTATCGGTAGATTAGGGCAGGGATGGCGAACCTTTTTCCCAAGCGGGTCAAATTTGATATTTTTTTTTTATTAAATCCATGTGGCGGATCACATTTTGGCGGCGGACAATTTTTCTATGCGAGATGGTTTTTAATCTTAAATTAAGTTCTAATTTTCATACATTGTTAATGCAATTTGACCACGTCCTTGAAGTTTCTTATTTAGTTCATTAAAATGTTGTATAAGATCACACAAGAACGTTAAGTTATTTAACCATTTGCCAATTCTGGATATATTTTTTCTTTTTTATGTAAAAAGATCTTTATTTGATCGATCAAATTAAAAAAGCGATTTAAAACTTGTCCTTAACAAAGCCATCTAACGTTATTGTACATTATAAGTCCTGAATATTGAAAATCTACCTCTTCTATAATTTTGCGCTAACCCTTATCACACTCTAGTTCTTTAAAGTCGTGGCGACATCTAGTGACATTAGCAGCAAATTAAAAATCATTTTATTTTTTATTAAATGAAGGCTTTTTACAATCATATCTAAAAATTTAAGCGGCTTCGATAATTTACCACCGCGGGGTACTCGTTCGCCATCCCTGTGTTAGGGTTTTCCTTCCCAGGGCAAGCCAGGGGTGCTTTCTTTTAGTTAAGATTTTATCAAAGTTTTCTTGGGTATTTAGTCAACTACATGTATTCAGTGTCAACAGAACATAAAAGCAAAGCGAGATTATTTTGTCAAGTTGGTTTTTGAGGTTTGAGATTACCTTGTTAACCATTAATTGTTATGTTATGGTAGCGGAATATCGTTCATTACGATAAATTTTTAAGAGATCAAGCAAATGGCTACCATCTGTGATTATCTACTTCTTTATAAACTATTAAATATCCTTAAATAATTAATTAAAAACAAAGGAGCACGATTTGTTTAATATAAATGAGTCTGAAAAAATATTTCATCGAGTATTATTATTATTATTATTTATATATTCGATTAAAATAAATAATTTATGACGATTGTGGATATTTGAATATAATTCACTTTTAATTTAAATATATTATGAATGTTAAAGAGCATTCTCGTATCAGTTTAAAAACTTCTCAGTATATTTATAAAAGGAGAACATTACTCTAGATTTGGCCGACTTTAGATAAAAAGTTAAGTCGTAGAATTCTATATATTTTTTCTTTAAATAACGTCACCAGAATGGAGATAAATGGTGATGGCGACTAATTTTAAACGCCACGTCTATTTTATGACCTTATGGGGATTCAATCGCTGATATATTATTCCGATTATCCCGCAGTAAATACAGCGAACCAAATGGGACAAGTTGGGAAAACATGTTTTTCCGATCTCATAAAAATGTCTCAAAGTCTCGGGCGCCATTAAAAATTTTCTCAGACCGGATTTGTGCCCGGGGGAGGCGGGAGGGGTACTAAGGAGGGGACTGATTCCGTGGAAGGGGATGAAAATTTTCAGCGAAAGTTGCTCTCGGAGCTTTTAGCAACAGTTAAAGAGCAAAAGTTTATATACAAAGAGCTTTCGATTGATATATTATACGGCAGTTGTTAAGACAAAACAATAAACTTAAAGTCTTTATGTATATGTGTGTGTGTGTATGTGTAAATTCTCAAGCCTTGTTAGCCAAGTTTCGCTATTCACTCATACGCGAGATTGTCCCGAGTTAGAACCGTTTAAAACACACTCGCGCATTCCCGCGCTTTTCTTCGCCACTCTCCTGCATAATTTATTTTATTAAATTTATGGTTGTGAGATTATAATGGAGTGTATCACACAGCTTTATGGCTGTGTGGTAGGTGCCGAGTCCAAAATTGTGAGATAAATCGCTCAAGGAAATGGGGAGATAAATCCGCTTTTGCGGCTAGGATTAAATTTGAATTTTCGAAAAGCGCTAAATCAAATTGAGAAATTGTTCCGGGAAAATTTCTATAAATAAACAATAAATAGGATATGAATAATGTCCCTTTATTCATCTTTTGGGATTTTTTCTGACTATGACAAATCCATAAATACGAATTAATCCACATTATAATTGTATTTATAGTAATTAATTATTAAATAAAACGCTTTATTTGTCTGAGAAACGACACTAGTTATTATTTATAATTATAAATGTATTTTAAAAATGTGAATTGATAATAATTAATTTCACAATACATTTATTATAAACTCGTTTACTACGGGGGCCGTGGATTTCACGTCAAAGGCGTATTCGTGTATGTCCGGGGCGCGCATATCACACGCTAGCCGACATTACACGTTTGATCTACTATAACTTTTACAACGTTTGAGTTTTTAAACATTTTTTTTTCGGGTTAGATACTTAATAGTTTTAACATTACAAAAAAAATCAGACCTTCAAGAAATTTTGAGTATAAGCGGTAAGTGCATATAAAACCATTTATTCGAAATATTTTAGGGCTCTTTTACAAGATAAAGTGTGGTTAGAAAAGTATTTATTTATTACACTGTTATAATCTATTGTCTTTTCGTCAGCCTATACTATGCGCTTTGATCTGCTGTATATAATATAACTTATAATTTTTTTTTAATATTTTCTTATCAGTAGTTTTAAATTTGATGAATAAATTCTAACTGATTATCACTTTTATTAATGGCATTCCTCAACATTCTGAGCTATAAAAATAGCTGTTGTTGGTAATAAAAATTATTGTCTATCCCAGTGACACAATGGCTAATGACCTTAAAATTTCAAACACAAGCCTTCTATATAAATATATTTCAAATTCGATCTGAAATGATAAAAACTAATCAGCAGTATTTTTTTAAATATATATAATATTATATATATTAATTATAGTAAATAATTTCACTGGCTATTGTTGAATTTCGGCGAGCATAATTTTGCAAAATGCCTTGGAGTCGTTTTAAAACAAAGAGCAATTAATCTCGGCAATATATCAAATGGACAAGAGAACATTGTCTAAAAATCCAATATTGCCGAATTCAATACACAAGGTAACCCTAATTATTTACGTCTAACGATCCGAAATACCCAAAGATTTCGTTTGACAAATCGTATAATCGTTAAACCGATAAATTACATTGACGAAGATATAAAAAAAAGAATCCAGAAAGGTTCTAACCTTTTCTATTATTCTCCCGGAGATATTACCTGTGAGAAATTCAATTGAAATCGCACATACAAGCCATTATTTTTATCGGTTGTTCGGTTACACTTAGGGCCAAAATAAAAAAATAAAAAAATAGACGCATCGCACGATACAAAAAAGAATCGATACCCAATTTATGCTCATAAGCACACGCTGGGGTCCGATTTTATTAAATTTTATGTTTGCGGTCTGGATATTTATACGAATGTATATATATATATATATTATTATATTTTTAAAGGTGCTATAAAATATATACCGTTCAAGGTGTATTGAATTTTGCGAACAGGATAAATAAACAAATCGGGATGACGTATTGACAAAAGCTTTGATCAATTCATCAAACTGATTTATACATTTTACGCATTTTCGATTTGATTTATATTTGCACTGCCTCGTTTTGTGCCGTTTTATTCTAAACACTAAAAATAATAATAGAATTATTATGTTTATTCGTTCAAAAGCAAAATGTTACATTTGTATGTAAACGAGCTTTGAAAGCTGTGCAGAGGAAACTCGACAATGGTGCTTAAAAGATTATTTTCATTGTTTTTCTACATATAAAGATTCTTATCCATGTGTTTGGGGCGGTTATTCTATAGAGTGCGAGATAATTGAGTGACATATAGTGACATCCACTCCAACAAAATGACCATCAGCGCCACTGTCAAAACGTCCCGTAGGCGGACAACCCCCTCTCCCTCTCTGCCCTCATTGGCCGAAACATTAAGACATAATCGCCATCTTGTTGCACTACACACGGATGCAACCATGATGACTGCATATATTCTTTCGTCTTCCTCGTGGCAAAAAAAATCAACTAACTAATTAACAGGCAAGCTGACTACTATAATCACTGACGTCCTGGTTGACTGGACTAAGGATCTCAATATGTCATCATTAAATTTAGAAATTCTTCCAGATTTAATAACAAAAATATAAATTGAATTACTCGGAAATAATTCTAATCAATGGTTCCAAGCAAAAAAAAAGCTTTCAGACATGCTTTCTTTATCGTATCTGGATTGTTATAATATAAGTTATAAAATACGCGATTTAAAAAACAAGTTTTATGAAAATACACAATATTTATTATTTGACTACAATGGATGAATGGCTAACATAAATATTTCAAAGCGCCATTCACACATATTAAGATTCTAAAGATTTAAGGTGACGAATCTCTCACACTCACATTTCTCCCAGTGCCAAATTACGACACTGGATAATTTTAATATTATTTCAGTTGGATTAAAATTATTATCATTTAACGAAGGATATATAGCATTAAATTAAGTAATTCCATAGCGCTAAACTATCTACATAAATATGTTTACAAAAAATGAGGAGGTAATGGGTCTCTCCTCTTAAATACCCCTTAACTTTTCCTCACCGTGTCAGCCAATGACAGTATAATTTATATGTTTTGATGATTTTTAAAAGATTTTATGTCATTATCCACCCTTAAGCCTAGACCGCTAGAGAAATTGACATAATTATGCCTGGTACTTAAATAAATATGCAAAAACACTCGAATTTACTAACAAATATTGTTGGTTCTAGATAAACACTTCATATAATAAATTGTCACTCCAGGGTGACCATAGTGGGCAAATGTAAAAGCTAATCAAATGTTGTTGTTGTTTTACTACTGTTTATTTAATTAATTTATATTATTCGTCATAATACAGCTCTTTAATTGATCATTTCATTGTAGCTCTTATCTTTTAATTTTTATATAAACCAGTATTATGACTTGTAGGTAGCATGCATATTATTTTGATAATGTAAGTTAACCGCGATTGAACTAAGTTACTAGTCGGATAGATGTGCGACGAAAACTCTGAATTAAGAGAATTGTATATAACACTGGCCAGGAAGTATGTAAGACGAGTAGACTCATTACCTCTGAATGTTTTATAAAAATATATATTTATGTAGTTTGGCGCGTTGGAATTAATTCATTTAATACGCTCTATCATTTGTTACATAAATAATAATAATTAAAATCCAACTGAAATAATATTAGAAATTAACCAGTGTCGTGGTTTGACACTGGGGGGATTAGTGTAAGTGTCTCGTCTCCTTTGTATCTGATGAATTGCGTTTTATAATCTTTCTGTTATTCCATCCAAAATGAATAACTGTATTGATTAAGGAGGGTTTATCAACTAACTACTGACATTTTCTTACTATTAGGAGTATCCATAAGTAATGTCGTTTTTTTGGATGCGCAATCTTTAAAATAGTCTCCATCAGTCTGTTAGGCAGTAAGGACGTGTTATAAGTTTCTCTTGTGTAGCGGCTATC
>JAGXCT010032911.1:0-13318 GCA_022495035.1 Philopotamus ludificatus
ATGTTCAAGCGGATTTATATCTAATCTCAACTAAGAGAGAAAAAAATAGGGATACGATATATTAAAAAATATCATATTAAATACAACAAAGCACAGTTACTAGAGTGACTTGACATTTTATTGGAGTACATCGATCAATGAGGATATAAATAAACCAATATAATTTTCTTAACCTTTCACTCTATGGGCCAAACGTATTGGCCCAAATGATTTTTTTTATATTTATTTATAAAAAAAATGTCTTTTATTGAAAAGGATATCAGATCAAACCTTATGGATGTTTCTTATTCATTTTACCAATGTTTTTTTTTATATTCGTAAAATACAAATAATGAGAGTAGATCGTAGATTCAACCAAAAATGTCCAGAGTGGAAAAGGTTAACATATATGTGTGGATATGATACTATTGAGAATGTCTCGGGCGTTGATTAATGCGGTTAGCTATAAATATTTATTTTTTCAAAGTAAATAGTTACATGGTGCAATATTCAGCGAATTTGAAAGCTTGTTCAGAATAAGATCTTACAAATTCTTTTAATTTTGCATCATTTTCTAGGTCGTTTTTTTATGATTGAATAAATATTTAAAGCTAAAAAAAAATGCAAATCCTAGCCATTTTTAATGCAATTTTTCACCATGCACAGATGTCACGAAACTTTCAGCATTGATTAATATCGAATTCCCGCGCAGCATCTGCTCCTATCATGCGTGCTGGGCATAGTTCCCTTAGGATATTAACTTGATTTCATACGTGCCCCGTTTACGCGATGTTCCAGACACATGACCATAAATTAATACGAAATAAATCTCGTTCACCATAATGAATAATAAGCTGCACAGCCGCGAAACGGCATTGCAAAAAGGGATCGAGGACCTTTTGGCGAACCACGGCACGTACTGACGGTACTCATGCGTAATTGCCAACGTTTGAAACTTTAATTTGTTTCATCGAGTGCTGAAAGGGTTATCCACATCCGTATATATAAATCCCGAATAATCCTCTTGTCGGTGTTTAGCGCTTAACCATTCCCCGCGGTCGAATCACGCGACTGCTTGATAATTTGTCAATCAGGGATCACGCCAGCTACGAACGAATGCAATTTAACTCAGAAAAAAATAAAAGATAAAACAAATTACTATGTTTTATTTAGAATGCGAATATAGACGAGCTCTTAGAACTATTAAGAATACTCAGAATAATTCTGTTAATTTATTATTTACAATATTAACACTTTACCATGAGCGGACGCATTGTTGACATTCTACAGACGCTGGATTGTTGTTTAAAAAAATATATTATATTTGAGTTTAATTTTTTTAATTAAATAAATTTTCCTGCATAGAATATCAATCAAGCGATGTATTTCTAATGTGAGAAAATGTGAGCTTTTTCTCGAGCAACTATTGCATTGTCTTTCTATATATTTTCATTTAAATCAATAATTTGCTTTAATTAACGATAATCAGTAAAGTGTTAATAATTTTCTAACAAACTTATCTATGATACAGTCAGAATTTAATAATATTCATCTTAACATCGAAAAAATTAACATAATAATTGATTTATATATTAGTTAATGTTATTAATAATGAGCGTTATATTATGCATATTCTAAGTATTATCAATTTAGTACCAAATTATCGTCGTTTTCATTTTAATATTAACATTAAAAAAGTGAAAATATTTCACATTTTCAATTATAATACAAGCGATTATAATCACATGAAAATAAATATCAAATACATATTTCATATGTATCATATAATACTTGCATACGATCGTTCTGATCATAGAATTCCTTATTTACATCTTATTACTAAAAAAACTATTACACTTTTATATTTATATATTATATAATCACATGAATATTATTTATTATTAGTTAATTACGGTGGATTTATTAAGAGCATAGTTCGAATTATTATACACCATATGGTCATCTGTATGCGTGGTAGATGACGTTTAATAGTATTGTGATCAATAATGAGTTTGATGCAGTTTTAGTAACACTGGAACTAATGTCTGTCAAGTCTTTGGTGCGAGAGTTGTGTCCTCGCGCAGCCTCCGCTAAACCTGAGGATTTTAAATCATATTATTAATGTTGAACTAATAAATCAATGCTTTAAAATAATAAAATATATAAATATACGCATTACTAATGATTGGATTGGTGATAATGATTTTTTTTACAAGTGCATTGGATAATAAATTCATGGTGAATGCAATAAACGCAAAATTAATGAGAAAATTAAGCTGACCTTCATATTTATGCCATTTATTTACATAATTTGGGGTATAAAAGTATTAAAATATTTTCCACCAGTTTATTTAACAAATCAACTAGTTCCAGTTACATTTAAGATGACGAAACCACACCCAATTAATTAAAAAATAGTGAAAGGTTCATTTTAATGAAAAAAATATCACCCTTCTTAATTTTAATAAATAAATCAGTTATCTAAAAGCACTTTGAAGAAGACGTAGCCATTTTTAAATAAAAGCTCTAGCGAACATTTTAGATACTGAACCGACAAAACAATCCTAAGTTGCCTGCTATTATTTTTTCAATATAAATAATATTATATAAATCGTGATCTCTCCTAAAAAAATTACAAAAAGATAAAAATAAATAAAAAAGCTTTTCTTTATCATGGTGCTTTTTTTATCATACTTAAAAAATCTGTTTTTAAACAATATCTCTAAAATTTCGATTACTCTGAATGATTATGGACTATTTTCGAGTCGTTTGTTTTGTTTCAGATTATAAAGGATTAATCTTATGAAGGTCAGCTCATCGATAACATTTATTATCACAATACAAAACTCACCTCCTAGTATGTTGACGTGATTTTCGTTCGACCCGTGAGGAAGGTTCGGGTAAATTTTTATTTCTGCAAAGAAAAATAGAGAAAAGGATTGTTCTCCATGTCTTTTAAGATGAAAAAAAATAAAAAAAACAACATTTAACAAATAATGCAGACGAATGGCTCGGCTAAATTAACCACAGGATTAATCTAAGTGCAGCGAGCGTGTCGAAATAGTGGACTATAAACTATTCAGGGTTCAGTGCATTGATGCTACAACAAAACGGCATCGCGTGCTCAAAGGGTTAACACAGAAAAAAAATCAAATTTATGCGAATCTTACTCACAAGTCGAGGAAATCAATAAATGTATTTTTTTTTAATAATCAATCCAATCAAACAAAGTAATATCAACATAAAAATAATTTTGTGTCTCGTTTTAGGGAAATACAAAACAAATAAAATAATAAATAACGACGTTAACTACAAAATCGGATATTATTATGTGAATCTTATTTTATTATGGATTTTTTCTTGACATATACATCTGACCTTAATATTATTTTATTCAAATAAAATCCATATTCTCTGTCGGTGTCTCCGATCGTATTTTATAAGATATGACATGACACACGCACTATTAGGGATTCAACGATTGATTCTAGATATATTTGCAGAGGATGTGAAAATAATGGAAATTTCTACTTACCATAAAGTCTGAGTGTTCCCTCGGATTTCCCGAGGGAATTCGTCGAAACACAGTTGTACGTCCCTATGTCTGACCTGGAGAACTTTCTGATCACCAGCCACATGAACACTTTATATGATGACCTCTCCTCTTTGATTGAATATTTGGGCCTGTGGATAAAAAAATATAAAATATGAATTATTAATGCGTATAAAATGATTATATCATAATAAAAGTTTCAGATATTTAAATTTGTGAATTTTTTATTCACGACATTTTCGTTATGAATATATTGAGGGGGTAATGAATGTAAAATGACGCGCCGTTTAGGCGCTTAAAATAAATAATTAATAACCCTCTTTCGAAACTAATTAATATTGCACCCCTTTTGCAAATATTAATTAGCGGCAGTTTCAAAAGTTTAATAAATTTCGTTTGACTATAATTTGTTAGCGGCCTTTTCTTGCCGGGTCCGAATAGCGGCTCCCAATATTGCCGATATTTTTTTTTATCATTATTCTATAGAAAGGATTATGATTTATTATTTTTTTTCTTGGCACGGCGCTACTAAATTATTTCCATTACTTTATTTTTAAAGGCGTTGACGTTCGTATCATAGTCGCAATCCATCAAGGCGATTGATGTGTTTGTACGTTAATGCATCTTTGTGGTGTGCATAATCGACACTGTATAAGGGAAACGTATTAAATTTTTAATATAAGGTGATGCGGAAGGGGATGACGTTTTATATTTACTAGAAAAAGTATTCAGACAAAAGCCTCGTGATGTTCGAAAAATTCAGTAAATTTAAATAAACGCTTATTAATCTAACTAGGATATTTACCAGCTTATATATATGTCATAATTACATAGATAAGCTTAATTCGACTTTACAGCAAAAATAACTTAGTTCGATACTTTGATGCTTCCGAAAAATTGTCGAAAAATTTACTTCTGGGAGAGGATCAAAACTAATAATCTCTTCTATTTTTGTGGATAAGATTTTTTTTTGGCTGGTTTAGTTATCAATTTTTAAAGATTTAAGGCCGAAGTTAATAAATTAATTTTGACTTAAGATCTTTTATAATCAACTAAACCTCAGACGTGCATATTTCTTGAGACTCTATTGAAGCAGGGTTGTTATCTCTCAGGCCTCATCCTCAGCATCGTCATAGGCGCAACAGCTCTATTATAGAGTCCTGGCCTCATCCAACACCCTTCTCAATTTTATCCGGTCTGCCGCCACGTCGTTCCAACTTCCGGTAAGTTTCAATGATGCAGTGTTCCTCTGTATACCAGCCTACCCCAATCTTGCGGGGTCCTGACTCTCCCCTGGCTCATCACCAAGTAGACCCCCGTATGGGGTGAGTTTGGCGTGGCTGAGGATATTAAATTTACTGTATACCAGCCCACCGGAGTCTGGCCACTCTGCCGATAGCTTGTTACTTCGGATATGCCATTCCTCGTCATCGAATACGGTTCCAAATATTCGTCTCAGAATTCTTCTCTCCAGAGTATTCAGTTATTACTCATCTTGTTTTGTCAAAGCCCAACATTCAGATGGGAATGTAAAAAGACGGGTTTGATGATGGTCAAGCGGAGCTTGACTTAACACGTTGCGGTCCGGAGGACTCGATAACGCGCCCTCGCGGGCCAATGTAGAAGTACGGGGGACGCGTTTTCGAATCCTCGTTGGTGCTGATGTTAAACCAAAATCATTTATATTTCATTGATACGCAGACCACACTTTGAGAAGCTTTGAACTATTATTTTTATACATAGAGATAACCTCTCTGAACACAACAAAAAGAAATATTGACGTAACTTAAATGGTATCAGAGTTAGAGAAAAAGAAAAGAGAAATCGCCCAGCCCAACGCAAAACTCGGCGCGGAACCCAGCGGACCGGAATGTGTTAAGAGAAATTTTGATCTAGATAATTTAAGCCCAAAGTAGCACGGAGTTTACCAATGTGATTCTTCTTCGTACTTCCAAATTAGTTTTATTTTTATTTGTAATCAGTAAACCGAGATATGTGAATATCTAGACGGCCTCGCAGCTGTATTATTTGACTCCAAGGATTCGTCTTTGGCATATGGGCATTATTTTGTCTTTGTCTCGTTGATCCTTATTCGCATACCAATTGCCGCTCTTATTATTTACTGGAATGCATCCTTGAGAGCCGCCCGAGATCTGGCTACAATGTCTATGTCGTCCGCATAGGTAAGAAGCTGCACTGATTTATTAATAATGGTGCCAGATGTTTCCACGCCGGAGTCTCTTATTACATTTTCGAGTGCTATGGTACACAATTCAAATGCTAGAGCGCTACCCTGTTTGAAACTGCGGTATGTCTCAAATTGAGGCCTCAGAGTAATGAAAATAAAACAATACTTTTTAAATACAATGATTTTTTTTGATTTAAAAAAATCAACGAGACTAGAATTTTACAAAAATAATTTAAAATATCTTAGAGTAGCATATTTTTATAAACAATTATGTAAAAATCAGTAAAAGTTATTCAATTATTGACATCACACCAAATGGTTCATCTAATGGAGCATATATTTAATTGCAAGACCCTGCAAATTAGTTAAACTAATTTTCTGAATCATTAGCAAAAATATAGCAAACATCTAAATAAAATAAAATAAAATCTCAAAAGTAGTATTGAGCGCGAGATTTTTAATACAAATAAATCTAAGGAGGCTAATATTTTATAACTTAGAACTATATAATGATTAAATAAAATTAATAATCAGTAGCGATTCGTAGGTAATATATTTAGGGGTGCTACGGAATATTTAAAATTAAAAAGTATATTACCCCCATATTTCATTTAAAATATAAAAATAGGTGAGATAAAAGTACTCAATAATATTAACAATAATAAAAGAAGCTGTGAGTCAGTATGACTACAGCGCTACTGTTAATCGCAGCGAGACACGACGCTCAGCGGCGAGCCCCCCCCCCCCCCACGCATACTACCGGCCCGCATCCGTCTAATACACGACACCGGCAGCGCTCTTGTACTAGATCGCGAAGCATAATTAGTATTTAGGAATAAATCATTGTGTGTTATTTTTTTAATAGAAGTGATCTGAACTACGGGCGGGCAGATATTGAGAAAAAATATGATCACTCAAATGCAATCGAAATTTAATCAAGAAGCTCTTATGCAGGTTCAAGTAATATTTATTTTTAATATATCTCTATAATGCTCATTGTACACAGAATTTAGGATATTTATTTAAAGTTTTTTAACAGATAAATACAAGTAATGCATGTTGTTTGTATGTAGTTATTTTTTTTTATTAATAATTAAATGCAGGTGACGTCGGCGTCGTCATTAGTGTTGACGTGTCTTGCAGCCGAGCGACTAAACAGTGGCTTGTTAGCTGGCAGCGCTGCCGCGTATTAAAAGCTAAAAGGATATTTATTATAATTTCATTTCCCGGCCAAGAAGTTTTCCTATTAAGGCCCGCCGCAGATTTTAGCCGGCATTCTTTCGCTCGACGGTTTTAATTTGCATTTTCAACGGCGGAAGTGGTCCTGTGACGTTGCTGTGCGAAAATTCCGACAAAAAAAAATAAAGAAGTCCCGACCATATAAAGGGATAACCACTTGTTGAGGAAGAGTGGCGGATGGGGTGGATGGGTGGTGAGGGTTGATGAGACCGCAAGGAGAAGAGATGCCAAATTAGCGTAATTAGCTATCTCATTTTTTTCCCTTTCTGACTCATTTAGATGTTTTTATCAGCTAAATGAGCTTCTTCAGCGTCGCTGCTGTTGGTCGTTGTATAAAAGACTACTTTCATTTTTAACACCGATAATGATATTAACTCATCTCAGTTATGATTGGATTTTAACAGAAATTAGTAATTTATCTATTTATTATTTTTTTCAAAATAAAAACAATAGCATAAGAAACTGCCTACTAATAATTGTGGAACCTAATTAAATTAATAACTTTGTTAAAAAAAAATAATCATATCTAAAAGATGTATAATTCATTCCGACAATATTTTCTAAGCAGATGTTAACTAGACAAAAAATATTTATGCTGCCTATATTTTTTTATATTTTAGGTTTATTATTTAATTATTCAATAATACGGAGAATACTTTTGGATAATTAATTAATATATCCCACACATATAAATTTACAATGTTATTTTATTTACTAACGTAAAATATCAGTATATACGTTTGGTTTTTAAATCCTGTTTTTTTAAACCGTATGGTAATGTATTTAATAATAAAACGGTTGATAAATAGGGAAAATCTTTCTTTTTCCTTCTCCATTTTCTTCTCTCTTGTACTATTTTTTTTACAAATTTGCAGTACCCTAGACTTTTTATACATAGAAAAATATGATAAAAATAGAATAGCTTTATGATAAAAATAGTACACTGCTTTATTTTGTTCGAAAGTATGTAGTACAATATTAGTGGGTGAATAGAGCTTTCGATGTCCGATTAAATTTTCTTAGAAAATGCTATCGCATTTTCTGATGTAATTTATGAATAGAAATGGTTTTAATGATATTAGAAAAAAATAATGGAACTAGTCTTGAATTATTTTTAAAAAGCAAAAAATATAACATCTATCTGCTATTTATTAAACAATACACAGAACTTTAATTTATTTATTTATCTATACTAATTATTTCCTTTAAAAAAATATCCATGAGATACATAATACTCTAGTATTACGCTATATATAATTTTATAAGTACTTCTAGAACTTATAACTGCTAACATAACCTGACATTTTTTTTTCACCTTGGGAATAGAAAAAATAGGAATTACAAAACCTAACCATAAATCAGAAACAAATGTATAAAGACAGAATATTTTAATCATTCAATATTAAAAAGATATTTGTATTTATTGTAAAAAACCTTAAATATTCATCATCTGTGTAGGTATTATGTCTTCTTTAACTTTTCGATACTTTGCGGCTAATTTAAATATACATTTATTCATTTTCAATATTTGTAGTTTTAATATATATTAAAATAAGCCAATACATTTTTATTAGCGATGTGCTAGCTTAATGGCATAGCCGACAGTCAATGAAATTTTATTTTCTGCACTTTAGATGGTTGTTTTTGTTGTGCATTGTTCGCGTAAAACAATCACGTTGGCATCTGTGCCGCATTCAATCTTTAAGCCTCTGCTTTCGTCTACGGGAAAAGCGAGATAATCTCCCTGGGGAAATCGCGTAGTACTCGCGTGAACGAATTGCAGCAAAAGACTACATACACACACACACCAAAAGCATGACTTGAATGTGTGCAACATAATAAAATATATGTTCTCTCGGTGACGTGCTTCGAGTCCATTTAAAGTATTGTTACGATCCGAACGAATCTGGCGCTATGTTAAATTTATTTTCAGTGTGCGAAAATTTTATTTCGAAGCGAAAATAGTCGCCGTGTGCAGACACATTACATAGAACAGCATCTGAAAGCTAATTTGTGGCAATGTTGAACAAAAATGCGCAAGCATTGTTCCGTCGACAATGAGAATTGTCGACGACTTATTTAGTTAGCCCCATTTGTTGAGGAGATTAGGTCAAACAATGAAACGCAAATAGCATTCGTTCGCCCGATGATATTGTTGGTAATCGTTGACGTAGCTGATGAAAACTTCCACGACGAAATTGTTTGACCGAAACTTTATTATTATTTTTTTACCAATTATATATTTTTCGATATAAAGGCGTGCGAGGAGCAATTCCAATTTTGCGAAACACTGAAAGTAATAATGCAGACATTTATGAACGTAGCGAGAGCATTTGCGGCCTTGGTTGTTACGACTTCACAATCGTTCCCAGGGCCTGAATGTTGCCTGTAAGTGGCAATGTGCGAAAACGGGCGAAAAGCGTGAAGAACTCAGCAGCCGGAATCTAATTACAACACACTATAATTGTGAATAACAATCAAGTCAACTTTATATGTTGTATACGATGGGAACAATGCATAGACTTGAAATATAATAGTGATTCAGAATCTTCGAAGCCCATGGACATGAGATTAAAAACAATTCATTATGAGTTTTACTAAATAATTGCAATATTATATTAGCAAAATAATTTAAATGTAGATGTAAAAAATTAGCCCAATGTATAAATATTATTTCATTTCATCAAAAACATTTTCCAAAAAACTTTTTTTGTATATTTTTCACACTTTATGCCTTTTTCCATTGCCTATTATTTTTTGATTTTTTATCAGTGGCTAGTTATGTACCCAGGTTGAAGCTTTGCCAGACACAGTTCCATCCCTTGCTATCCACTCACACTGCATATACTGGTTTAGGGCTGTTAAAAAATATCAATAAGAATTCTTAAGAAAAGGGAGAAGGGAGAGGGAAAATAGCCTTGCACAGCTCTCCGAAACTCGATACAAAGCAAGCAAATGCCCTGTAGCAAATCACACTGCTAACCACGTCTATGTGTCCAATAGGGCTCTCCACCGGGAGTTACGTAGTGGAAATGCCCCATCGGACAGCATAAAGTAGGTCGTGAGCGTCCTGTTAAGGACAAGACCACAAAAGTGACTGTAATCCTGAGAGACGTACCCACACCAGAAATATGGATATCATACTAGGTTAAACTCAGCTTTTTAAGTTTAGTCTTGAAATTACCGTGGCCAGTCAGGAATTAACTGACCGAGAAGTCAGGGAAGGACCAGCTACAATTAAGCCTGACTCTTATAACACGAAAGAAGAGATAGGTAGTCCGCCCTTTGGGAGAGGAATCCCACCTCTCTTGCCACTGATCAAGAGTTGATTCACGGACGCGTGATTTTAGATTTGCCAAAGATTTGCCCTCGATTGGGCTAATTGTAGTGGCGCCGATGACAACAGGACTGTATTTTTTAAAGCAAAAACTGACGGCCCTCAGCTGGATTTCAAGGTCGAGCGGATGGACGCCAGTAATAATTAGAAGTGATGCTGTTGAAGATGTGCAATACGCGCGAGTGAGATTAAGAAGAGGCGGGGGCTTTTCAATGGTAAATCTTCTTATAAATGGTTAATGTTTTTTGTAATTGTATGTATTCAATTTATACAAAACAAACCAAGAAAAACCTTTACTTAATCATTTTTTATCGCTCAGTTTTCTTGTGAATTTTTTATAAACAGTTTATTTATTTAATTGTTTTTCTAATCAGGTTATTTCGGTAATTTCAAAATATTTATTCATTTTTTAAGCATTAAACTTTTCCACTCTGTCAACTTTTAGTCAAATTTATGAGTTACTCTCATTATATTTTTTATACAAATTTATTAAAAGAGATATTCATTGGAAAAATGTATAAAAAGCATCTATAGGGTTTGGTTTGATATCTGATTAAAGAAAACATTATTTTCTTTAAATTCAATATTATAAGTTCACTCAGAAGCAAATATTGGTGTTTTTATTTATATTTATATGACAGTAAAAGACAATGACTATTTATATTATGTATTTTTAAGACTTTTTTAAACATTTTTAGACAAATAAAAAAGTTTGCGGTATGAAAGAAATATTTTTTACTCGCCAAATTTAAACATATTAAAAATAATTATTTTTATACATTCAATCAAATCGTTTGTGGTTTTAAATTTTAAAAAATAGCTTTTTTTAATCTATTTCTTTTGAATATTTGATTAATTTATAAAATAATCTATGCAATGATTTATCTAATTGTAAATAAATAATGTTATTTTTATCTTTTTTTGTAATATAGATTTATTGCTCAAAATTGCATTTGTTAAATAAAAAAAATCGCAATTTGATTAAAACTTTGTACCAAATCGTAAAATGAATGAAAAAAGCTTCGCATCTAACTTAATAACGCGCGAATAAAATACGGAGCGATGATATATAATGGCGTAACGATATAAATTGCGCCTGAGGACTCGCCCTCTTCCATTATTGCACCTTTTATTGCCGACATTGGGCAGAGCTTCTATTTTTTTTTATTTTTGACCTCAACTTTATGTTATTCGGGCCTCAGTCGTTCTGTCTACCCATTTATGAGGCCCCAGCGTGCGCTTGGTGTACCCCAGCTTCTGCAAGGAGTCCTGCCTTTGCCCGGATTAAAGACTTTTAATAAACTGACTCATTTCGCCCGCATTAATTTTGATTACTATACACCGGCTGCATATTACTTTTTGTTAATTTCGTGGCCAGTCTCCTCTGAGGCCAGTTTATATACTGCCCTTTGAAATTAGTAATAAACTCTAATCCCGGCATCGCGTCTCGAACATAACGAAGCCCATCGATCCTTGTTATTGTAACCTATTTAATATAACAACACGCAATGTTGTTATGCAATCGATTTAAGGATAATAATTTATCATGAATAATTAATTTCGACTGTATGTAAATCGTATTTCGCGGTAACATTAAGATAATAATATTCAAATATCCGGCGCATATCAGCAAACAAATCATATATTACAATAATTAATTATTATATGCTGTTTTCTCAAGGCGGCAGCCCTGACGATTAGGTTTGTTTGCGCGTAAT
The DNA here is from genome assembly GCA_022495035.1 of Philopotamus ludificatus. Taxonomy (NCBI): domain Eukaryota; kingdom Metazoa; phylum Arthropoda; class Insecta; order Trichoptera; family Philopotamidae; genus Philopotamus; species Philopotamus ludificatus. The sequence goes on from JAGXCT010032911.1 coordinate 12,015, forward strand.
TAACGACCGTAAACCCTCAGGTGTTCCCAAGTCCACACTCGGGCCCGAAATGCGGTCCATTACTTTGATCGAGCGAGTTCGACCGAGTCGACCGGTCACTCGACCGGACTCCTGAGTGATATCGCTAGGATGGTGATAAGATTCGACTCCGGATGCATGATGGACCTCGGGCGTTGTTCCCGGTGACGAATGGACGCAAGTGCTTGTTAATAAAAATTGGAAAAACTCACCCGTCCAGAAGCATCTCGCCCCTATTTTTCACCCAGTAGTTGATGGTGTTCGGAAACGCTTCTACGTAGCATTCGAGCTGGACGTCCGTGTCCAGCGGGGCTCCCAACAATTGATTGGGCACTTTAACAGTTGGAGCGACTGAAAAAATAACGGCATTTTAAAACGTATAGTACATCTGAACATATTAATAAAAAATAATAAATGAAAAATGTCGTTAGGAATGGGAAACTTGTGACCTTAACGGCACGCGTGGCCTTCTATGTCTTCAATAGCGGGTTTTCAATTGAATCCAAAACCTTTTATCATACATTTCTGTTCATATTTCTATTAATTATTAAAAAAAACCATTATAAACCTGTCAATAAAAAACAAACCCACCGAAGTCGTTTTTTTTCTTTGACTTATTTTCGGGGATTAGTTGAGCTTCGACAATCACTCTTTCACGTAGTATTTTATATTATTTCGATGATTATACTCACTTAGAGTAAATTTAAATATGATACATTTTTACCATGTTTCGAAGTGTCAAAGATAGTGCACAAAATTTGGATTGGGACATTTTGATTAAAGAAATAGACCTAGTAAAGCGAACAATGCCAAATGACTGCAGAAATCGAAATTAATCCAACATTAGCTGTAGATTTTTTTAACTCTCTATGAACACTCACGGTCGAGTGTTCATAGAGAGCTTAAAAAATCAGCAAGGTGTGAAAGCAGAAGAAAGAAATATAACCTGAGCTAAGTTAAGAGAATCTAAGCGATTTAGTCAATTACTTTAATTATCAAGGTATATTTTAAAAGATTTAAGCATATTTTGTGATTGACAGCTGTAGAGCTATTCTTAATGATTCAATTTTCCGATATAATTTATTATTTTAGTATTATTATTTGATATCCAGCTCCTTTAATTCTTATATAATTATCTTTAAATTATAATCATCTACCAATTTTTCTACATCCACGATGAAGTTTTACCAAGGTTATATCGTAAAAACTTGGATGTTCCTTGATGACATACATGCTATATTTTTTTGATGATACCTCTATCGATCAACCTATCGATTTTCCTTATA
>JAGXCT010032912.1:0-26840 GCA_022495035.1 Philopotamus ludificatus
CGGTCGAGTAAGCTGCGACGGCTCTCAGCGCACTGTGTCTCTGCACTCTTGCTAGATTTGTCCTGGATCTCTCAGTTTTCATTGCCGGAGCCCAAATTGGGGCTCCGTATAAAAGGATACTCTGGACGACGTTTGCATCTCGTTAGACTCATGTTCAGCATGAGTCTAGACTAGACTCTAGAGCGTTCGCGGCGTCGGTCGCCTTTTTAGCTGCTCTAATTGTGTGTTCCCTGAAGTTCAGTTTGTCGTCTATCTGAATTCCAAGGCACCGCACAGATCGGCTAAAGGGGATCGAGAAGCCGCCGATCTTCATATCCAGCGGTTGTAGCTTCCACTTCTTTGTAAAGAATACGCCTTCGGTCTTGAGGCTAGCGAGGGCTGGATATCTTGCGAAGTGCTTTGTCGGCCATCTCTTTGAGTGCTGATATTCTTCTATTTGATATCAGCAGCCCTACGTCGTCCGCAAGTCCTATCAATTTTAAGCCGTCCGGTAGTTGGAGTCGAAGAATCGCATCGTGGGCCCTAGAACTACACCCTGTGGAACACTCGCGGATATTTTCTCCGTCCTGGTCACTTGACCGTCTGTGTACTCTAGCACTCTGCCAGTGAAGTAGTCAACTATAATTCGAAGGAGATATAGTTGGACCTGCTGTCTTTCCAGCGCCCCTATTATCTCGCTCCACCTCGCGCTGTTGAATGCGTTCTTCACGTCCACGAGTGATGAGAACCGAGTGGCTACTGACTTTTACTGAGCCAGCCCATGCCTCATGTACTGTTTTGACTACCTCGGCGATTGAAAAAACAGTACATGAGGCATGGGCTGGCTCAGTAAAAGCCAGCAGCCTAACCTAACCAGACAGTATGTCTTGGAACGGCCGAGTTTTCAGGTTACGGATAACCAACAAAATATTTTCACTACGCACTTTTACTTATTTTTCTTAGACGATGTTTTCAGTCAAACATTTTACAGATGAGATTCTCAATAAACCAAAGCAGCACTATTTTTAGACAAATATTTTAAGAAGAATCTCGATGTTTATTTTTTATCTAAATTGAAAGTTTGTTATGGCATAATAAAATTATTATTTTATTGAACTTTTCATTAGAAAATACGACATTTTCATCGGATACTCTTTACATATTTATTTATATAGGCTTAGTGAAATTTTAAACTGTCAGTTGTATTGGTACGAAGTTCCATTGATATTTAAATATTACAAGACGACGGCCTAATTTCGTGAGATTCAATTTTTCGGTAAAATGGCTTCGCAAGTAAATAGCTTTGTTAATTCAGTCACAAAGTAAATTATCTCGGCCGCGATTATTTATTCTTGTTCAGTATCAGTTGGTTCCAATTTGCATTTGATGCCTTGTCCATGTTTTGCGCTTCTCTCCCCCAATGCCTCGCTCGAGACTGTTTATTTTTCACTTTGCCTTATCTCGCGAAAGATACTCAGGTAGACATTTAATTTAAAAGATTTTACGGAAATAAAACTTGGAAATAAAAGGGTAGCGGGGAAGCGGGAGGTGGGACGGGGTGGAGGCGAGCACAAAAATGAAATGCTCAGAGAGCTCCTGCTAAATGCTTTGTTCGGATATATTTTAACGCTCCTCGCGGAAATATTCATCAGCGATACGAACTTTTTACGAATACATTTATTTTTATACTTTTTTTATACGACCGATGGGTCCCATTTCGTGATTAGTCGCATATGAATAGATCGTTTCAATCAAGCTGGCGCACCCCCACTACGCGCCGCGTAGGCGGAGTCCGCGCTCAGTCATCGTCAACATTTTTTTTTAATAATTTTATTTATTATTTATTAATTGTCAGCGCCGATGTCGCACACGAATATAATCACGCGAGTGTCTCGTGTGGGTAACTATGGAGAGCGTACCGCTTGCAGGCAAACACGAACAACTCGCCAATAATTGAACGGTTTAAAAGCATTCCCGTGTAATCCATCAATCATTTAATTTCGGTTCCTAATCCCAGTCTCTCTACCCACCTCTATTCGAACCTGCCACAGTGACATTTTTCAGGTAGCGTTATCCCACGTGCAAACCTCGCATTATTAATGAAACCCCGAAACCAATCAATTATTCATTAAGACACCGACGAGTTATTTATAAAGTGGCATATCATCCCAGAGTATTATTCCCGAGCTTTCCGCTGTAGTTGTTTAACATATGTATGGTGATTTATCTAATAAAAATAAATTGGATCAATAAATATTTTGATGGGTATTTTTTTTATGGAGAGTGCAGTGGTTTCCCCTCGCATTCTTGTGGTAGTTATTCATTTGAATTGTTACTGATAGCGCTGCAGCAGTTCACTGTCTTGGATTTTATTGTAGAGTGGATTTATTAATGAGATAAAAATGAAATAAATACCGCAATACTAAAAAGTATAAGCACCATTACTATTATTAATTTTTATCGAGAAATTGAGTATTGCACAGATAAAAAAACGTCATTAATCATATCCTGTAAATATCTGTCTAATAACTTGCTATTGTATCTTACAGGGGCGACTCGGCGATCTTTATGGGCAACCAGGGTACTGCCCCACATATATTTCTCCTAATAAAAAAATAATAATTAGCTGAAATATGCAAACAGAAACGTATTCGTATGCATTTGGGCATTCTTGTATCCGCCCTGGTCATATGATGTTGTTATTATTTGTCAGTCAGTGGAAGTAAAGAGAAAAGTTCCGTATTACCGTATAAAGAAGGGCTCTTTTCATTTACTGCGTATAGCTTTGTTTGGGGCAGACCTGTATATGCCCTGCTAGTCTAAATTTTCTACTCGTTTCTAAAAACGACATCATCAACGTTTTTCGACTATATTTTACATTTCTATTTTCTGGAATTTGAATATCATCACCAACTGAATAATGAAAACTTTTAAGATTCGTCTCGCCTATTTTTAAAGTTACGAGCCGCCCCTGGTATCTTAGATTATCATTTTATTAAATTTATTTTAAAAAATAGTGTAAATGAATTTATTTATTTATATATAATTAAACTTATAATTTTTTTAATAAATGGATAGCTTTAGATTTAAAAAAAAATAATTATAGTCATGAAAAACTAGGCCCATAGCAAAACATCGCATCTGGATCTAAAAGGTCAAACATTGTGAAACTTGAATAAAATTAGGCAAGGTTCCCTGACATAAGAAGGATAATAATAATAAATAAAATATTATTTATATTAAACCATACATATTGTTTTAGTGAATAGCTCATTATTAATAAAAGACCATTTTGACTATTGCCTAAAAGATGGCTGAAATTATATTTAACCCTGGCGTTGGAATCCCAAGATTTTGATTTTTCTTGAATAACTCTTTCTAAAGAATAAATATTATAAATAATCAATGACCTTTATTGTCCGCAATTGCGAAAAAAAAACAACAATATGCGTTTCTATTCGGTCCGTACCGGATGCGAGTGAGAAAAAACATCATGCATGATGGCGACGTGCTTCAGTCTGCGACAGAATGTCGCCGTGTGCGCGTGAAGATCGGTAAATAAATCGTAAAAAATATATATCATTGGTTTTTATGCAAATCTTATATTTTAGTACATTAAATTAATGTTTAATACATAATTTTATAAAAATAATACATAAATTTTAATACATAAATTTTATAAAATTTATATATTCTTTTCCTTCAATTTATTGTAATATATGTTGTTGTTGTGGTATTTATTTTTCTCATGTATTATTATGTGTTATGCGTGATTGGCGAACTGGGTCATTCTGTAATGCCAATCATGCATTGTCTTTAAATAAATAAATAAATAAATAAATAATGTAAATGTAGTGCAACATTCTGGCCAGTCTAAACTACATACGTTTTCAGTTCTTTAGAATCAATTTAATGATTATTGATTTATACCAGCGGTCTTTTTGAGAAGTGTGCGAGTGAAAATATTTTTATTAAAATCCTAATAGAACTTTAATTTACATTGCATAAAAAAAATATAGTTTATAATTGAATTAATAATAAAAAATGAATATTGAAATGTATGTATACAGTCAGTTTACTTCGATTTTTCGCAGTAACGATAAAAAGAAAAAATCGTAAAAATCATTTTTTGAGACTTTGCATATATTCTATGTGTTGTGGAGTTTAACATTGATTTTTTAATCTGAAAATGTAAACATTGAAAAATAAATAACTATACAAACTGACCAGGACATGAATGAAATGAAGAAAAACAAAAATGGTTATCAGTGTGTTTTGGATAAATTGCCACAACATGAAAAATTAATATTGAATGCTGTTTTTTAAATACTTGAAGTGTTGTTTATATCATAATAGAATTGTTAAACAAGTATATATCTTCACTGCAGTTTCTTTCTGTTATTCCATTCATCCATCGTATTCAAATATATAAATAAATATATCAGCTAAGTAACGAAACACTTCAATATTTCTGGAACATTCTTTTCGTTCTAAAATATATCAATTTCCATCATTTGTTAAAAAAATCGCTTTAACACATTTCCAAGAGAGAACCACTACACTTTAATATGGGACAAAAAATCTTCATATTTAGCTTCAATCATTTAAATAAAACTGACGATGACTCATTAAGTGCAATTGAAAAATTCGAGAACCTTTTCTTCTAGTTGCTTGATAATCTTGAAAACTTGCTAGAACTCTACTTAAAATTTATTGATGATTTGAGTTAATTCTCTTAAATTTTATTAATTATTGTATTTTATCCCATGTAGTGTAATGATTTCGTAAATACTATTCTTTAAAAACAGATTTCATTGCGGAAAAAATCTGTTTACCAGTCGATTGAGTTTTATTATTCATCCTGTGATTCAATCGTAGTTATTGAAAGCATAGCTTTTATCAATTGTTATCCATTGTTTTTATTTAAAAATACATTGTACACCGTATTGAAATAAGGCATTGTTTTTTCCAACGTTTGATGCGTTGTTTTTTTTACAAAAGCTTAATTTTTCAGCGTGAAACATCGTTTTATAATTGACCCTCCGCCGCATTGAGAGCCGGTGTCGCCATCTCGAAATTAAAATCGGATCGCCCATTTTCCCGGTGAAAAATTACCCGTTGACTCGAATATCATGTGTTCGAGATGCATTTTACGACCGGTCGTAACTCATGCGTTATCCCGTACGATTGCGCTTTTGTGCGACTATTAGCCGCGCTTTATTGGAGACGAAGCTCCGCCCAGCAGCGAGCCAAGAGCTGGGCCCGGATCTCGATGGCAATTGTTGGTATTTACGACTGAATCGTTCATATGGATGAGGCCGGAATGCGGACGGGTCGAGGATCGTGTGTAACGGCCGACGCCGCGGAATTGCCTTATTTGGCAGAGATGGCCGTTTAAAGTTGTGTCAAGTCGGGGGGATGTTTTCAGACTCCGCGATGTCGCCTCGATGATCGAAGGACCAACGGTTATTATAGTAATGAATAAATAAATAAATAAACGCATCGATGTACGTGTAAATAATATTATTTATTTATTTTTCATGAAGACAATGAAATGAATAACCCTGGTCGCCAATCACGCATAAAAACAGCGGAGTAATAGCTCTGGTTACCGGAGAGTTTCTGAGAGCACCTGTCCTCACATTTGACGGAAGTAAAAGCACACGCAAACGAGCTCAATGGTGGTGAGATGACGCCCATAAGGGCAACTCGCACAGTGCAAGGGGGTTATGTACTGCGCCAACCAACAGCTTGAAATAGTGCTTTGCCAAGTTGCCGATATTCTTTTCTCGAGGGTTACATACCCCAGACTGTCCTGTACCCATGCGCTGGGGTATGAACTTGGGTAAAATCCAAACTCCCTCACGTAGAGATACCTATGAAATTTCTTCTGTATCTTTTCTACTCTGAGGAAATTCGAGGCGTCATAAGGCGCCCATATAATGAAACCCGATTCAAGCAAGAGCTCTGAACCAATGTATCGTATAGCACTCGTATAACTAAGGTGCTACGTATGTGATGAGAATTTCTCAAAACGAAGCCCAACATTCTTGATGACCCCACACACACATCCGATACATATAAACTTAATTTTAACTTAGAATCAAACAAAATACCCAGATCTTTAACAGACGATTGCCTAGGAAGAGTTACGTTCTTAAGTCTGTAATTAAAGATTATGGTGATCAAGCAAATGTCATTGTTTGACACTTTCAAATACTTAATAGAAGACGATTTAGTATTGACCAATCGCGCAAAGAGTCAATGTTTAGCTGCAATGAAAAGGCATCTTCTACTGAAGTATTAGATGGAATATTTTTAATCGTCTGCGAAAAGTGAAAATTTACATTGAAGGACCCGATGAATATCATTTATAATAAAATAAATAATGAAGGTCCCTAAATTTGACCCCTGCGGAATACCGGAAGGTGTATTGTAAGCATACGACGTTATCTCTATCTGTCAATATATTAAGTAGAATATTAGGTACCCGAAGCTTTGTACCCAGTAAGATGAGCTGAGTGGGAGTGACACGTGCTGCGAGAGCTCAGTCTGCGGGGAGACATCGCTGAGAGTGTTGCCATTTAAGTGTAATGTTGATTAGTTAAAAAATCCAAAATATAGACTAAATTATGTAGCATATCATGAATAATTATTTTTAAGATATTGAAAAAGAATTTATTTGAAATGCATGTCGCTAAAAGACCCCCTTAAGATGAATTCTATATATTCTCAAAGAATATCAAAAGAAGTAATGTTTACATCATCATCATCAGAGAGTTAGTTATAAAGTTTGTTCTTTTATTTAAGTTTGAACATTTTTAAAAGAACTCTTTAACGTGAGAGTCAAAGATATGCTAAACTTTTTATTTATTAGAAACGAAAACATTAAAAATGTTCAAGAGGTTTTAAAGATAAAAGAGTGGAGAGTAGCGTGCTCCATCAGAGAAAAATAATTTAAATAATTAATATAAACTATAAAAATCATTTAGTTTTCGAATCGTTAGTTTCGGTTGATTTTTCGTTCTGAATCAATTACAATCTAGTTTTAGTTCCAGAAATATTATGGTTTTTGATTTTTCAGTTCAACTATGAGTAATTTTTTTATTTGTGTCCAGAATCTTTAATAAACCAATATGAACTGTTATTTCATTTCGGTTCAGATCCAGTTTTTCGTTCAATAAAAATTGGTTTTAGCAGTTTTTGGTATTGGATTTAATTCGGATTTGAAAGCCCGATAAATACAATTGAAAAAAATCATTCTTAGGAACTTATTTAATTAAACTGCAAAATACATCTAAAAAATAACGTTAAACTAGCCTAATAAATATTTTTTTTTGCTTAGTAAGCATTTAACTGTTATTTTCGGTGTAATTAATGAAATATCTGATTTTCATGAAGTAAATCAATAGTTCTGGGGGAGATGGACTTATAAAGGTAGGTATAGAATATATTTTATAAAAATATAATAAAAACTTTTATACGTTTTGATATACTACCTAACTTGACGCTTTTCTCTTTCATAATATATGTCATATAAATAATTTAATAAGGGTTGTAACGTCTTATTTATTTATTTTTTGTTATATATAGGGTCCACCGGAAAGTTCTGCCAATATGTTAGAAAACACATCCTTTGTTGACAACATCGGAAATTACAGAAAGGCTAGATTTAGCTCAACAAACCATTTTGGACCATATTCGAGATGGGTGCCACATGAGTTAGTTATAAGAATTTGAATTTGAACCCTTCTTGGACCGGATGATAACTAGGGATGAAAAGTGGATTAACTATGAATACATCGTAAGGAGAAGAGGATATTGTGAATTCGGAAAACCTGCCTCCTCCACCTCTAAGCCAAGTTGAGCCTGAACAAGAGAATGCTGTGTATATGGTGAGACATTCGAGGACCAATACATTTTGAGCTGTTGAAACCGAATGAAAAGCTAAATTCGGAGAGGTCCTGTCAGCTATTGGATGATTTAAAAACAGCACTCCAAGAAAAGAGTCCGGTGATGTTCAATAGGAAAGACATCGTACTGCTTCAAGATAATGTTAGGCCACATACTGCTTTGTAGACTCGCCAGAAACTTCCAAAGCTAGGCTGGGAAATTCTGTCGTATCCACCATACTCGCCAGACCTAGCATCCTCCGACTATCACTTGTTTCTGTCCTTCAAATTTTTTTTGCAGGGCAAAATATTCAAAAACAACGAAGATATCACTGATTCAATTTTTCGGCTCCAGGGATAAGGCATTTTTTTCTTTCTGGCAAGAAGTCATAAATAATGATGAAAATTATATTATTCAATAAAGTTTATTCAAGGTATGAAATATTTATCATTTTGTTTTATTCTAAAAACTTTCCGATAGGCCGAATAATTAGTACGTTAGTAGTATGTATAACTTAAAGTTTAATTAGGCAAATATTCTCGTGTAATCCATGTGTAAATATCTACTCTCAGTCATATATATCTCATTAACAAATTAATTAAATTTAAATATGTATATATACGCCTAAACCTATGCGCTATCGTAAACGTTAGATTAAATACACAATGTAATTAATACAAATTGAATTTGCATTGTGTTAAATTATAATAGACGGAATGTTCCATTGTGGTCCATGAAATTGGCTCCGACCATCTTCATTAGTGCTTGCTAGAGTCCTATCGCTGAACAAACACATCTAGTCTTCAAACATTTTCATATGATTGTTCTAAAACTTGAACATTAAAATATGATATTATTAAAGTAATTCTAATAAATGTTAGGGGGACCGAAAAGTAGTAATTTTTTTTTAAAAAACATCTATAATTTCCATCATTTTCTAAAACTTTTTGCAAGCTTACAGCCAGATGTTCGATTACCTTTTTAACAAAGTGTAACGTCGGAGGAAAGATGGAAAAACGGTTTGTTTGGTCTATGACATATGTGGAGCGATTCGGCAGTGAGCTAATGCGATAGATCACGGCTGACGACTTATTTGGTTTATGGATAATAACTGGAATATATTCTGGAGCGATCCCCTGGCTCTCAAAAGTGTTTGCTATACTTCTACCAGGGCCTTATTAGGCACTCGTTTCCATACAACAGGAGCAAGGCCCCAGTTTGAGATCTATCGGGTGCAGTGACGCAAACCATCACGTGTCATGGATCAAGACAGAGGAAAGTACGTTTTTCCGGGAAGAGACTCTCCTGCTTATATATAGATTCTAGGAGTTGAGAGGATCAGTTTGGTACGGGTCAATCATGTAAGAAGGCGATAGCCTCCGAATAGTTAGCAGCGCACTTCTGTTAGTGCGCTGCCATCATTTTATATTGTGCTTCCATCCTCCTCGTCGATGCGGGATTATTGGTTCAGCAAAGCTAATACTGTAATTCTCGGGGTCGGCATAGGCTGATTCGTCCGCTGTATTGATTCCGATAATAAAGATACTGTATGAATTTTGTCTCATTGCGTCCTTTCGTTACATCCATTTCGAATCCTCGAGAGCTCCCACGTTACAAAAGTTCTTCCATTTTTCATTGAACAACTTTTCCAAGTGCGTTTTCACTCCTAGAATATTATTATTTTTTTACCTCTTAATTTATGCTCTAACAATCTGAAAAGGTAGTAATCAGAACGGTGCAAGATCCGGAGTTAAAAGTTCCAATCCAGGCTCCCTTATTTTTTAATGTCTTATTTTTGCAGCGTGTTGAAGGATCCTTTTTTGTTTTGTACCAAACACATCATATTTTTATGATCTCTTGTTTTATTCGCTCAAGTTGTTCGATGTAACGATCTGACCGGGTTCAAGCAATTCATGTGTATAATTCCAGAAAAATCGTACCATACACAAACAAGGACCTTCTTTATTGTAAGTGATGGTTGAGGGATCAGAACAGGTACTTCTCCGGAAGAAAGCTATTGTTTTTTTCATACAGGATTATTGTATAGCATCCACATCTCATCTCCAGTTACAATTCGCCGCAAAAACGGTTCGGCTTCATACCGAGACAAAAGAGACGCCCAAATGGTATGCCGTTGATCAAGCGCCGTCTCTGTCAATTTATGAGGAACCCAAATTCCTTTCCTGTACTAATAATTTTCCTATGCGACGTAGATGATCCTGAACTGTAGACCATGGACAGCTAATCTTCAATACTAATTTCTCAATTGTTTGACGAGGATATGAATCCACCGTCGCTTTCAGGATAATATCATCTAATTTTAACATCCTTGAGATTCCTATTTCCATTTTTAATAAACTGTTTAAACCCTAGGTTCCCAAACTTATTTTACCCAGTCTGAAAAGGGGGCCCCCTTTTCAGACACTAAATCACAAAGGGCTTCCCTGGAAATTTATCTTTTTTATATTAAATGAAACAGAAAATGTAGTGAACTTATTTTTTATATACTTACTTATAGTGTTAAATATTAAATACGCCGATACTGAAATTGAAATATTAACTATATAAATAAAAATAACAAAAGCAAAAAAATTTTGATATTCGACGGAGAGTTTAAAAAAATTGACCTTTCTTAACACATTCGCGGTAATTTTTTGATTACACGTGGTACACGAGGTTAATTGGCGGATTTTTGTTTATCGACAGTAAGAAAATTTTAATGTTTTGCTCAAAGCTGACAAAGCTGGCTCCTTTTGGCCAAAAGGAGCTTCGCAACAAAATAAAATGATGTTAGTCCTAAAACTGAAAATCTCGCCCAAGAAGTAAAAACATATATCAAAAATATTTCGTCACTTACCCTTAAGCTTATATTTTTATCCGTCCACAGTCATGACATCATGACTGAGACAGAGGTGTCCTCTAGGTAGCAAAAACCCGCCTCAGGGTTATGAGGCTACGTAAAAAAAAAAATTTTCAAGGTTTTTGAAACATTAATTTCACTTCACTTTTAAATTTTGGAAAAGCTCGCAACGTGAAAATGATTATATTTGAACGAATATTAACCCTTTGCTGCCACGATTTTTTTAAACCATACCTGAGTTAAATCAACATCAATTCAACTCTTTACTTCTCAAGTCAACGTACTTCTGTGTCGAGAAGCAAACGATTAAAGTCTTTGTCGTTTTCGATGAAAGTTATCCAAACAATCTGTCATAGAATGCATGGCTCCTGATTTTGTTAGCTGCTGTAATTACGTATTGCAATGAACGATGCTGGCGATCACCAAGATTTTTTGCAACTAAATGTTGTCGATGAATCACACAATGCACGCTAATATATTTGGCACCGACTTTTTCAATAACAAAATAACGATAGGCACCCTACCATAGCTGGAGCACCATCAGCAGCAACTGACATGATATTATTCAAAGGAATTTCCCTTTCTTCAAAAAACTCTTTCAGTTCATTGAATATACATGAACACACATCGTGTGAAAACAGATTTTAAAAATTCCTTTTTAGCTTCCCAGGGCTCCCCTACTCCCCCAGTGGCAGAATTGCCCCCCTAGCTTTCTTTAGGGCCCCCCCGGGGAGCCAGGTGGCTCACTTTAGGAGCCTATGGCTTAAACCACCGATGCCACTTGTTTAGTTTCAGGATATCCCCGTAAGAATCGCTATTTTTTTCACTGCTTCGTTTGCCTTTATTCCTTGATCAAAAAAAAGCCATACAATGACGTAAGTGTGCTTCTTTTATTGTTGGACTTGACATCTTTTCTCCTTGGTAGAAAAAAAGCTTAGAACCATAGCTTTAACGTAATTTTGATTAGTTTTCGGTCACCTTAATACATAAAGTATTAAATAAACTTAGGCAGATGAAGCATCGATTGTAGATACATTATAACAACGAATCACTGCATTTTGCGCGTTGTTTTATTGGCCGTTTTGATTTAAAAACAGATTGTTTACGATGCCCAATAATTCTAGTGATTGAAATCCTCGGAATCTCGTGATTTGTAGTTTCCAATCCCATCGCATTCGTTACCTCGGTGTGGCGTACGACAAATTTAACATTCTAGAGCAAATAACACGCAACAATAGTTTAGTTAGAGGTTGGAGAGACCCGGGCCCATGGGTCGGGTAACAGCCACATCCCCCCGGGCCGACGGTTACCAAGTAAAGGGTAATCTGCGCCCCTGTACTTGTGTCACGCCGCAGATAAAGTGTGAGTAACGAGCCCGTAACCGCCTTTAATGACTTTGTAAAGGCCAATAAATATCAACACGCTGCCGGGGGGCGCCCGATTTTGTGAGGGCGCCTCACAAGTGTCGACTGAAAAAAATATACACTAAAAATTATAACGCCCGGTGATAAATTTGAGTGGAAATCTCGGCGCCTGAACGCTGGACGTTTTGCTATTTTTCAGTATGTTTGAACGGCGAAAGCTTCGTGTGTAATTAAAAATACCGAAATTTTCAATGATTGACATTTTTAGTGCGTTTTTGTGAAGAGCCGATGTCAATTACAAAGGTAATTGGATATTTTACGGGAAATAATAAAATAAAATAAACTAATATTGAAATTTAATCTGATCCTAAATTATAAAAAAATACATATAAAATGATGGCAAAAATAAAATTCACGGACCAGGCGGAAGTTTTTCTTAACTAAGAAATGGATGATAAATTTAAAATGTTTTAGCATTCACTTTGAATGTTTATTTTACTTATTTAAAAAAAAATCTTTTATTAAAACAGATATCAGATAAATCCTCTAGTTCAGTGGGGAATTCTCAACTAGGAAGAATTATGTAGTTCCAAGGGGTTATTCTCTGATACTGATTAAACCAGGGGTGAGTAACCTTTTTTACAATGGTCAGCTACAAATTTTAAAATGTTATAACATGATAATACATGTGATGAACTCAGATTATCTCCTTATTAACAAAATAATCATAATATAAAAAAATACTGAAAACACTCATTAATATGTTAGTAAAGATTATATAACCGATCTGTCACGGCGGCTCGAAACCGCGTCGTCCGAAGGGGGTCTATTTTCTATTGTAAATGATAAAATACAAGCATTTCATCTCAAGCTACTGAGAAAATCTTGATTAATATATGTATTTACAAAAAAATGGTTATATTTTTTATGTGTTACAGCGGAATCATGTTGTTGGATACCGTGTTATAGGAGGGTGGTATTTTTCCATATCATCTTGAATTCTATGTTCTACTTATTGCAGAAGATCTGTTATTTTCGTTTGTTAGCTTTTGGCTAATTAGAAAAAATACTTTGAAGTTCAATCTTTATTGGAATTAGGTGTTTTATGGCAGGTTTATTCGTTCTTTCCAAATATAATTGTCTATTCAGTGGCGTACAGTCGACTTGATGTTGGGTGTGCTGAATGTGGAAAAAAAATAGTTTTTTTTAACGAATTTTATTATTATATATTCAAGTAATATCACTAATACTCATAAAACTAAAACAGAAAGGCACACTTTACGATAGTTCCATTAAAAATTGTATGTCGCAAAAACGACGAATAGAATTAGTGTATAAATAATAATAAAATTTATTCAAAAAAACCGTATTTTTTTCCACATTCAGCACACCCAACACCACCGTACGCCCCTGATGTCTATACATATATATGTTTTTATTAAAAGATATTTTACTACTTCTGCTCGGTTAACCGATCCATCACGGTGACTCGAAACTAGCAGCGTCGTCCTAAGGGAGTATATTTAATATGGGAAAATATACCCTAAGAATTTCAAGTCAAAATAGTGACGTAATCTTCATCAATATCTTTACTTTTTTTAAAAAAAATGGATTATTCTAAGAATAAAAATAGTTATTCATGATACGCTTTATATTTTGGATTTTTTAACTAATCAATATGATGCGTAAATGACACGCGCACCCGATGATGTCCCGTCGCACACTGAGGACACTTTTCACTTGCACGTGGCACATGGGCGTTACGTATGCGACTGGAATAAAACATCACGCTCGTGGCTATAGAAGAGAATATTGTTGTTTTTATTTTTTCCGCAATTGCGAAAAATAAAGTCAATGATTATTTATAATATTTATTTTTTAAACAAATAGTTTGTAATATGTAGTATTCGTATTAAAAAAAATATTTCAAATATCCTTCGGCACGACTAGGTTAACGACAAATTTGGCATTGCTTCGTTGCCATTAATTAGTATATATTTACAGATATAGACGCAGATATAAATATAGACGCTTTCAGTCAATATGTAAAATCTTTGAAGGGCCGCGGGTTGCTAACCCCTGGAATAAACTCTGTGCTCTCAGAATTGTTGAAATTATGTTATGGATTTGGAAAAGAAACTTGTCGCCGTTTCACTATCAAACAACACTATAAAAAAGGATCAGTGACATGGTAATTGATATCAAGGATCAGGTTGTGCAGGAGATCAAGTTTGCAGCATTATATTTATTTTCAATTAAACTTTATGAACCGACTAATGTAGCATTGTATTCTCAGTTTCTGATTGCAAAATATGTTCACAGATATTTTTAAGAAAAGCTTCAATTTTATTTGCAAATGGAGTACCAGCTATATTAAGAAAAAAATCGGGTTTTCAAGGATATCTGAAAACGCAAGCTCCAAATATTACTAGTTTTGGGTTGAACATCTCTAATTGTGAATTATGTAAAAATAGGAGCTCTTAAGTAACGACTTTTCAAGCAGTTATGTATTGACATAGATGTTGTTCACCATTTACTTCTTTTCATACAAGTTTTCGATGGTTTTCGAGTGGAAACGTTACTGAGCAAGTAATGAGCTTAGAGATGAGTTTAACATATCTTTTTATATTCAAGATAAGCTAAACTTTTCAGCCTGGCTGAATAATAAAGAATGGATTATTCGCTTTTCCTATTTAGCGGATATTTTGGGATTTAGGCTTAGTAGATTTATGGGATTTTTGGAATTTGAATTAATACTTTATGAGCCGCAAGGTTTTACATCAACCTAGCCTGGGGGCTGCATGGTTTTATGTGATGATAATCCAAGCTAACATGCACGTGTATCCATCTGTGGTCAAATAGTAAAATTACATTGTGCATCGTTATCAGAAAAAAAAGTGGGGGTATGGCTCTCACGCCAAAAGGCGTGAACGGCTCATAACGCTTGGCTACAAAATCACGCCAAAAGACGTGAACGGCTCATAAAGTGTTAAAACGCATTTAAACTATATGTTTCTCATGAGAATATTTATTTATTTATCACTAAAAAAACAATGCGTAATTGGGATTACAGATTAATCCAGGTCACCAATCACGCATTAAAAACATAATAATAAAAAAAGTAATTAAAATAAAGTAACAGATATATAGAGATGCAATTTTTAGTAAATTATTTAAAATTATGTAAGTATGCTATTAAATCTAGTTAAGTATATTTTATTTTAAAATTTTAAAATTACGTACTGTATATATTTTATTTTTAAAAATAATCTGGGGCCTAATTAAAACTCCATACCCTGAAGAAACTTTTCTTAAGCCATCGAACTTATCGTTGGCAGAGAAAATTTAAATATTTTCATTCAATAAACTGATTTTCATTACCTGTAATGAAGGGTTGAATGAGTTTTGATTATTTAAAATGTATTAGTTTTCAAAGTCCTTTAATAATTAAAAATGTAGAGATACACATCTTAAGTTGTTATAATATAAAATTCGAATCCGATATATCGGATTTTGCTACATTAGCGAGAATTGCCGGATCCGACGGATCTGAAATCGAAGTATCCAATACATATTAAATCGTCTGTAAGGTAATTGTTTCCAGGGTATATAACATTTTTAAACAACATGTGCAACGCATACAACGCCGTCGCTACAGTATATTTAAAAACTAACCAACACATTTTTACTTTTTAATTATTCATTTAAAAATCGTGGCATTTCTGGAATTGTAATGAATCATTTAAAATAAATGATCATATTTTGAGTAGTGACTGCCATAAACAGCATATTTTTTTTAATGTTTCTACTAATTGTCTAATTTTCCTAGGCAACAAAAGGGATTCAATTAAAACGATTAAAATTAAAAGTTTACAATGTTATTTTTCAGTCTGGTGATTGCGCGTAGTTAACGAGTAAAAGTGGAAAACTTTCTCTTTTATGGTCGTTGTCTGGAGCCGGGGCGCTATGATCGTGTGTCATAAATATTGATCGGGTCTAGAAATAATTCTGAAAGGATTAGGGTCCACTCGGCGTCAAATGAGAGTGTCCGAATGAATCGACCCCTGGCCCATCCCCCCCGTGCAGGGTCAGACTCCTCAGTCGTCCTGATGAAGCCCCAAGGACTGTATGAATAATGTATGACGCAGACGCCCCAGGTCACGGCGGCGCCATTTCTGTCAGCTGATGGCTCCCCCGTCTTACTTTGCTCCAATTTGCAACTTAATGTGTCACATTATCTCACAAAACCCTGTGGAATATATGACACTGACCGCATAGTGCAATTACACCGAAAAAAGCTCCACACATCTCACGCATTTAAATAAAATCGCAAAAAACGCTTCTCCATCGTTATAATGTCCAATTTATGAGACATTTTGTAGAGCATATTTTTTAGGTGAAAATCAAAGGATACGCACGATACAATTTTATTATTTGAAAATTTTATTTCATATTTGATTATTTCTTTTGGCGATACGTATTTCAGCCGGGGGATGATATCAATTTTTATTCAAACAATGGGCCAGCAGATGGGCACCTTTTATCTTGGGCTCGGAAAATTCCCTGGATTTTCCCTTTATTTCAGAATTTTCTTGTACATTTTCCGACTATTATTGACCATATTTGTCGGGACGGCTGTGACGAGATGAGCCGCTTATAGCCGGCAATCTAATCAAAATATTTACGACAAGGTTCTGTATGGGCTGGATGTGTTTTGGATACAAAATGGTAACGAAATATGCGTGTGTATGTTCGAACGCATAATAAAATCATATATACATTCGGGAAATTTAATACTTGATAAAAAAAAAAGCATCAAATACGTGTGTCGAACGAATTTATTATATAAATACAACGCTGGACGATTCTCTATAAAAATACAGGTGAACCTCTATTTATGCCGCAAGTCCGTTCCTACAAAAGCAGGCCCATTCGAATCGGCGTAAAATAAAGTACATATACAGTTAAACCCCCACTAACACTAAAATCGGGACCGCGTAATTTGGAGTCGTGTAATTGGGGGAGTGAAGCCGTTCGGCTGTGTGCGTATAGCCCGGCACGTGTTGAATACACAGACGCTAGCCAATATTTGACTGTATATGAATGCGACCGCGCAATTGGGGGATTTGCGGCGAATATTTAAACTCAACGCGTAATTCGGGGTAGTGTAATTGGGGGTTCCACTGTATTATGAATTTAATTTTATAAATACAATGAATTAAAATGGAATGTTTTTATTAAAAAATACATGTAATATCATAGTTTCAGATCTTTTACATTTTTCAGAAAAAGGATCCGGCTTTAATAGCTAAGATTTTTATTTTCTTTCATTCAAAACGTCGGAAAATGGTCGAATTGATGCGATGATGCTCCTTTTTACATTTGCACTTAGCTCCCAATCATTGTCTAACTCAGGGGTTTCCAAAGTAGTCTAACTCAGGGGTCGGAAAATGAAGTAAATGCCGAACAAATTAAAGGATATATAGGAATTTCCGGAAGATGTACCATTATAAGTGAGGTAATTGTCATTTTTGAGGTTTAAACAGTTGTATCGATTTCTTCTGACCTTCCATTTTAAGGTTTATTTCCTTCTGATGTTCCATTTTAAGTGACCTAATTATGTCTAAAGCTCTAAGACTCTTGGTTCTGATGAGAGAGTACGGCAGGTAAAAGCTATAATATTGATTGTAATTAGGTCTTTTGTAATCGCGTTTTCAGTTGCTATGCTCATATTTGTTGGGTCAAGATGTTCTTGTGGGAATGGTATAGAAAGTTAGAATATAGTTGAATTTATAAGGTAGTATGGCAGAAACAACGTGGTAAGAAAAAAAGAAAAAGATTGCGATGTAAAATTTAAACGCAGTTCATCCCTTAAACAATTATTGGTTGAAAGGATACGCTTTAGATCAGCTGTTTTCATAACTCTTGGGGTTTATTCCTCGTTTTTAACTTTTTCTGACTGTTTACGATCTGATTCCTTGTACAGATACAAAATTATACTCATTTCATTAAAAATGGGTTAATTTGTAATGCAAAAGGGTTCATTTGAAATGCAAAATGGTTAATTTGAAGTAAAAAACCTGTATAATTCTTCCAACTTTTCATTCGAGAATGGCTCATCATAGGTTTTTAAAAATTCTGTTACATCTTTAGCTGTGATATCTTCTAATCTCACATCAAGCGTATGTCTCAAGTCTTCAAATAAATTCTCCTCTTCAAAAAAACTTCATCCCAAGCCGTCTCGATGTTTTTAATGCCTTTAAAAAAATCGAATAACCGCCAATAGCCTTTAACTGTTTAAGTGTCTAAAACTCATCGTTCCCATGAATGCATTACGGAGATAATATGTTTGAAGGTTGCAATAACCCCTTAATCCATTGGTTGCAAATAAGATGTTGTGTTGGGATGCATTTAAACAACCTTGACAACTAATGGTATTTTTATTTCATCAAGGTTTTGAGAATATCCTGGAGCATTGTTCAAAAAAAGAACTACCTTAGGTAGTAATTTATTTTCTTCGTAAAAAGCGAAAATAAATTTAGTATAAATCTGTGAAAATATCTTAGGTTACCCAAGCTTTCTTGTTCCGTTTCTTTATTTAGACCTTTTAGAGCACACGGTGTGGTGAATGATACATTAACATCGATTCAAGTTTCGAAGTTCCTGAAACATTGACTCACAACAAACGAGCGGAACGTTTTTCATGATAAATAAATGATCGTGCTGGTACCATTTTCTAATAAATCTCAGCCTCATCAACGTTAAAGGTCTAAAGAATAGTTGCCTTGATCTACATAAATTAGCTCAGATAATTTTGCACTACGACAGTTACTTCAAGATTTAAATCTCATAAACCAACGCTTGCTTCCCAAAAAAGGTTTTCGCCTCCATCTGTCTCCTTAAGATTATCAAAAGTTGATTTTGCTTTTTCAGTTATAGCAGCTTGAGTCAATGGGATGCTTATTTGATTCGTATCATTTACTCATAACATTGTTTTTCAATAATATTACCTCTAGTATAACTCATATGCTTTATGTTTACTGCCGTAGACCGTTGGGAGGAGTGTTTAATTTTATCTACATTTTTTATATTGGTAGTAACAGTCTATGGAGGTAAGCTCAAAGATCTAAAGACATTAGGGCGTGTTTATCCATTTTCCATTTGTCGTTATAGTGATTCGTTGTCGGCGTAAACCGAAGGCTATTTGATCTGCACGGTTTGATAATTTGCGCATTAAATAAAAATATATCCATACATATAAATATAGAATAAGATCAACGATGTTGCTGTGATCGAATGGGATTACGTAGGTTCGTTAAATTCACGGACGATATAGTCCAGGTTCGTATAAATGTTTATTTTATTTTAATAATAATCGTATATCCGGTTTATGTTCATGGCGTTTTTAAAAAATGGTATACTACGATCGTAATTATTTTTGCTCGAAATAATTTTAGGATTACTTATATAAATCATCGGTCGTAAAGTTGGCTGGCTTGCAAAAGAAAAGTAAAATGCCAACTTCGATTCTGTCGCCATAACGGGTAATTTATATTCATTAACTTCTTCGGGGGCCCCCCATAAAGCCTTTCGCGGAACAATTTCTCCCCGGCTGGAACAGAGCGGAAACGAAAATAGTGGAATAAACATAGAGTGAAACTTTGACCTCAAAGTCGCGGGGCAGATATGGTATAGATGAAGAAGGGGAGAGTCGGGAGGGCGGGGGCAGACGGGAGTTGGAACAAGAAGTGGCACGAAAGAAGAAAAAGAAACTCGCGGGGCCCCGCGAAAGTGGGCGCCCTCCCACCTCCCCGACCCTGTCGATACACGGGCCTGGATGTTTGGCCGCAAAACGATTTCGGATCACGTAAGTTGGCGTGTCGGCCTCTGTCGGTGCATTAGTCGGCCTCCTTTGTCGATCGGGTCGGAGTTGAGGGGAGCCGAGGGTGGCGGAGTTGGACCCAGGGTGAGGGGATTGCTAGGTCGCAAAGTTACAGATGTTAAAAAGGCAAGAATGAAAGCTTGTGTATGCACAAAAGCACTGAAAACTGCAATACGCTATAAACTCCAACCAAAATTGATTTAATCCAATTTATTTTAAATCAATGATATATTTATGATTACAGTAAAACCTCGATTTATCGTTTTATAAAAAAAAATATATAGAAGATGTTTTAAATGAATGATAAAAAATAAAATAAGATCTCCTATCATAAGATATTCCAAAAATGCACTGAATTTGGTTGATATATTAAGTCATTTTAGTGTCCATAATATGTTCGACCTATAGATGATAAGATCGTGTTGATTAAGCGCCGAGAATAATTATTCTGTGATAAAAACAAGAAAGATTTTTTTAACTTTGTACTGGACCTAGTCTGAAAAGAAAATCATTTAAAACTTAGATATCTAGCTCTTGAGTTTTTTTAAATAAATTGTCAAAAATATAAGCTAAAAAGCGAATTAACCTATTCGTAACGGCGGCTTAAAAACAGCCGCGTCGTCCGAAGGGGGTATCTTAGGTACTCCAAGCAATTCGTCAGGTTATTGATTAATTTTTCATGAATATCTTGACATTTTTGAGACTAGGCTCTCGCAGTACATGTAACGCTCATGTCTTACTCGCACCCGACACATCGCACAGGATGTGAGCGAGAAAAAACATCATTATTATGACAAATGATTATTATATTTATTTGGATTTATATTAAAATAGTTATCCAATATACCTCATCGGCTAGGTTAACTTTAAAAAATCTGTACGATAATGATGGATATAAAATTAATCTAGAAACATGATGACTCACATGTGATTTTTTCTATTAGATATCTAATGTAAAATGCTTTCAAACATCGACCGTGATCTTATAAAGGTTTAAAAAAAATGTGATAGGAAATCTCTATCTACTACTCAAATGAATTCAGGGAAGCATGGATATATCTCCAAACGTCTCCAGAAATGTATATATAGGCAACGAAACTGCCATTTTATGATATTTATTCCAGATGTATTTAATCATTTTATAAATTCCTATAATATATAAAACTTCATGTATGTGCAAATTATTTATCAAATCTTGAATCTCTCATTAAATGAAATGACCAATATGTTATAATAATAAAATATATGATATAAAAACTATTATTTTAATATATGTGCTGGTAAACTATTCAATTTCAAGTAAAATATCCACTAAACCATAATAAAGCCATTGCTAGACGAACAAAATACCTTTATGCATGTCGGGAGTAATGATTACCATAATCATGTCAGCGGCTCTAAACGTAATGATATACAAAATGACGGGCCATTTGTCATTAAAAGATAAGGTGATTGTCGCATAATAGTGATAAGTGCAAAATAAAACGATAAACGCAGTATTGTTATGTGTCAGTCTTAATAACTATCTTGGAACAATGCCTAAAAATCTTATAATAGTATAATATTACTCTGTAAATCAACAATTCCTAAATACTGCATTAAAGGCATTTTTATCCATTTATAAGCCACCAAAAGCATCAGTCTTAAAGCTTATTACCCACTCTAGAAAAAGATAGACAATAGTTTAGTCAATGGCGTGGAGGAATTGGGACTACTATAGTCCTGATCATTAATGGGATAATATATTCTATCATTAGTCAGTCTTCTATAGCGTATCCCCTCTAAATTGCTTCTTTCTACAAAATGCTTAAATATTTTGTGGATCAAATTCATAGTTTTGTAATATTTAAGACATTGCCCAGTTAAAATAAAGGGTACGCTCTTTTATGATACAGCCTTTTGTGAGAAAAATAGTTATTGAGAGAAAACGTTATAGGAGGGCTTAACTGTATTTGAAGAAGTTATTAGGAAAAAATATTCTAAGATAAAACAAACGAGGATTATTTACATTATTACATAATTTAGTATTAAATATTGTGGTTAATGCTGAATATTGAATTGAGCGGAATTTAATTGTCATCAATTCCAATAAATTGAACAACATATATTGGAATATGTTTTATGATATTTCATAATAAATTTAAGATAAATTCTAGTACTTTTTAAATGTTTTTTATCAAGAAATATTTTATTTTATAAATAATTATGATACACGCTAAATATATGATAAATTTCATTTTCATAATATTTTGGCTCCAAAAAAATGCTACAAATTGAAGCTTCAAATGTTATTTTTTTCTAAAGTATATACTAAAAAACTCGTATTGTTAGTTGGGCTCTAGTCTAAAATTATTAGGTTGAGTCAGCTCTGATTTACCGCAGTGCTATAACGACTTATTAATTAAAATTCTGCAGCTCAACTGTTTTACAGTATTCACCTACCCCTCATGATCTTGGTTCTGCTGAACTACTACATTTTCTATTCCTTTATAGATTTTTTAATGGAAAACTTCTCTTAACCCTTTCAATGCGGCGGGTCTAAAACATGATTCTTATCTGAGTGCGCCGTTTCTCTTGAACTAACCAATTTTTTTTATGAGGTAAATTTGTATTCACTCGTTTACCGCTATATTAGACCATTTGCCTATAAGAGATTTTATGCAAAATGTTGATTAAGATATGTTCATCCATCTCAACTAAAAAAAAATAAACCTGATCTGGCTTCTTTATTTCGTAATAATAAATCGAACAAAAATATCAATTGCCTCAAAACAGAGATTAAGTGGAGAAAATCGGGAATGCGAATCAAACCCAAAACGAAATGCAATTCTTCTTTTATACCATTACATCCGTACACGTGTATGGTATGTGTGAACATAAATGGAACACCCTTTAACATCTCCTTACTGAGATATCACCGATACTACTGCGGAGATTTGAATCGTTACTGTTCATTTACATATTACATGGTTCCTATAAATTTTGTAATATGTCAGTGTATACTTTGATAGGCTGCGGTTTCATTAGCTGGATTTTAAAACAAACACCATCACTTAATTCGGTCTAGCTTACATGTAACGACAAGTTAAAGTTTTTAAAGAATCTCGCGCATGTACGACATGCGGCCGCACCCTGGACACGATTTGTATGCGCATGTACGTCATGCGCCCCGCACTGAAGGGTTAATGATAAGCAAGTCAATCAGGCCCTCGATACTTTCCTTCACTCCAAATCCTACAAATTTAATGAGGAGGGGATCGATAAGTTGCCAATAAAATGGGAGAATGTTTAACACTGATAAATATATAATAGATATTGTAATTTTGTTTAAGCAAAATAATGATAAGTATGTCTTAACCTATATACTTGAAATTAAAATTATTTCAGTAGTAACTTATACATTTTACAGTAATTTAATATGTACAGACAATCCCAGTTTAAGGTTGTCAAGCTTATTTATTATGATGTTAGCTTCTGTGAAAATACCGCAAGCCTCTCAATTCTCTTTGAATTAAAGAGTTTCTTAAATTTATCATTATGTTTTAAAGAGTTGAGTGAAATTTAATATTTTAAATGCTAATAAAAAATATGTCTAATTTTAAGAGTCAAATATTTACATGTTTGCGCTTCGTATACATTGATTCAGATAAAATTAGGTCGTCTCAAAGGGGTAAGGTTAAATAAAAGACTTAATAATAAATGACCTTTGTTTTAAACAAATCTAGTGTATAAAAATAAAATTAATAATATTTTTAAAAATATGTTTCAGTAAAATGGTAATCACAAATTTGATATTTCTTAAATCCCAATACAATCTGTATTATTTTATACTTCTCCAATGTTTAATATTTTTTATTTAATAAAACATGACGTTTATCTTAGAAAAAATCTTCACACATTGATTATTAGTCTTAAAGAAAAATCACGTTATAAATCATGCCAAAACTAGTTATCTGTAACATATTTAATCAATTTAATATACACATCAGTGGTATTTCGATAATGTAAGTTAATCGCGATTGAGCTGAGTTAGTAGTCGGATAGGTGTCCGACGAAGACCATGAAAACTGAGAATTCTTTATAAAACACTGGCATGATAATAAAAATTTCAATCCATCTGAAATAATATTAAAAGTTAACCACCAGTGACGTGGTTTGACACTGGGGAATTAAAAGTGAGATATTTTATGGGAAGGGGATCGATACGTTGCCAATAGGATGGGAAAAGGTTATAATTAACACTGGTTAATACATTATAAAGTTATTTATGACTCAACCTAATATTTTATTGCAAAATTTAAGAATATATCTGTTTATTATTATATATAAATCAACGTTTAACTATTATTGATTTATTATAAATAATTAAAAATGACAATGGTTTTATTCATTATGCTCATTGTACATTTCTTTCGAATAAATTTTGACAAGGGGATGAACATGTGCACAATTACACCCTTGTGCCATTAGTGATCTGCATTAGCTAGATAGCCTGGGGGATGAAATCCCCCTTCCCATAAAACACCCCACATTAAAATTTTCCTAGACAAATAATGCAAAAAATGCAGATGGGCATTCCACCCTTCATATATTTTAACGAGGTTGCATTAATTAAACACGGACCCTTATTAGCAAACATTTTATATGAGATATGCATCGAAATAAATAATTTAAAATTTATTAATAGTAATTGTCGCAAATCTTACGATTGTTTGTTGGTTTTATTAATTTATTTACCGTTTCTCAGGGATAAAAGGGGAACGTTTGCGGGTGGTCGGGAATCTGAATATTTTATCCCTGCTCCGTTTGAGCCACGGTGTAAACAAAAAAATATGGTGGAAGGGAGGACCGCTGTAATTGTGGTACGGTCCTCAGTCGGGCTCGGGCGTCGGCGCCGTCGCGACGCCCCTGCAAAGCGACGCCGTCGCCGCTCGGAGCTTTACGCGAAATGTGGCCGAATCGCGGACGAAAACTTGCGCCGATACAATGACCGCTAACATATCGATCGACTGTGACGATTACACGTGTACAATGAAGAAGAACAAGAAATATACAGTCAGTGTTTACGTAAAAATCGGTAAAATAAATAAAACAAAATAAATCTGCGGCGATAATTTGCGATTATTTAATTTTAATAAAAATAAATCACACGATAATAAATAAAATAATAATTGTTTATGAGAATCTTTTTTTTTCTTAATTAATCGCTAATTGTATCGGCTCTCGTTGACGTATGACATTCTGTGTTCAGGTGATTGTTATTGATTGGCTTCGTGTTTAGCTATGCGTCTGCATTCCGAGGATGGACCGCGTCGGTGTTGTGTTCCGATCGAATGCAGATTGTTAAGTGGGTGTGTGTGAGCCGCAGATACAAGATGATGGCCTACCCGGATCCGGGCAAAAACACCAAATTGCCCCAGATGAGCCGGGGGGCTCTGGTGCTGTTGCTGTTTGTTCTAGTTTCGGCTGCGGTCTCTAACCCGGCCAGCAAGAGAAGTGAGTAGATCTCTGACCCCCCTCCCCACCTCTCTTGGATAAATTATTCATCCTCCAGCCCCTCCCGCGCCTCAGAACCCTCGCTAGATCCCAAAATCCCTCTGACTTTCGAATTGTTGCTAAGTAATCATTTACTTTTGCGAGATTTATTCTCGGGATTTGTGTAATAACCGTCGGAAGGTCGTGGGGTAATGTGTGTGTTAACCCTCGAGTGACCGCAATTGTCGCAATGAACGTGGATGGATGCTGTGGGTCAAATTGTTGAGTAATTGATTTATTGCGTGCTTAGGACGTTTATTCAATTTATTTTGATTTATTTACAAAAGGATAGGTCTTAGTGATTACAATAAAAATAAATTATTATTCTAATGCTGCTGAAAAATTATTATTCTAACATTGCTGAAAGTATACGTCTAGTTTTTACTATAATAAATCTAGAAAATAATTATATAACAGAATCTATATTTTTTTGATTATAAAAGAAAATCGTGAAAAGCTTTTCGAAATATATATAATAAATATTTTCATTAGGATTCTTAGATAATTTGAATACTATAAATATTGTCAGTAATTATATGTACCATTAGATTAATATCCACAGATCAATAAGCATGAGGTTAAGCTATGTTTTTAGTCAATTCTTCATATGACTTTTCTTTAAAAAAAGCTTTATATACAGCAAGCGCCATTGAATTTCGCGAGTTATTTTTTGTTACAACATTATGATATTTAATTGTAATACTGGGTTAAATATAAATTAATTTAAAAGAATCTATGTTTTTTTTACAAAAGAAAATCGTAGAAATGTTTTCCAAATGATGTAAAAATATTTTTACAATATTTTCAAGACGATTTTTAGATTAATATAATATTTTTATTATAAGACAGAGAACTTTACTTTTATTATCGGAATTTATATACTTAATTACTTATTAAAATGCATTTTATTAAACTTCAAGCTCTTTCAGTAATTATTCGTAGCATTAGTTAAATATCAACAAAGGAATAAGGACGAACTAGACTATTTTCTCGAATTTTTATCAATTCTTTATATGGCTTTTCTTTAAAAAAAAGCTATATATAAATCCTGCGCCACTAAAAATCGCGAGTTATTTTTTTTTGTATGAATATACAATAATATTATGGCTTTTTTGGATGCCTTTTATTAATTATCAAATGATATTTAATTATCTAAATATCTAGTTGCCTCATACAAATGTTTAAAAATATAAAAAAAATGCAATGTCAATATAAAAATCAGTGTAGAATAAATCAAAACATTTTTCTGTTACGATTTTGGGGTATTTTTTTAAGAATATAAAAGAAACTATATTTTTTATTGCAAAATAAAATCGTGAAAACGTTT